>DVQP01000101.1:0-34446 GCA_018231745.1 Danaus eresimus
TATAATATATACACACTTGAAATATTTCCGAACAACATAGCCACTTAAAAATATTTTTATTGAATTATTGATATATGAAAAATGAAATATGAATATTTTCCAACTAGAATTTTCAGTAATAAAATCATAATTCTTATTGAACGTTAGAGCTACTTCAAAGAGCTCATTTCGCATGTTTCATTTTTAGGGCCTCATATTTATTTCACTAAATAAAAACAATCGTTCATCAGTTTCACAACTTGGTAAGGCATTCTTAGTATATTTAAACCATGTGCTTTAGACACAAGTTGGCTCTCCAAAATAATCATATAACTATCTGGATGGTCGATAGCAGCCTGAGTTAGATTGCCATATTTTTAGCTGCCCGTCTTCCCGCCCAAATACCTCGGGAGGTGACTAGCTTTATTACAAGGATTTTACTAAGGATGCCTTCGTATATTTTTGCAAACGTATATCAAAAATTTTCATTCAATCCGCGGGATTAGGACTAAAATAAAAAAAAAATAATACCTCCAATATGGCGAATCGGTTAGGATTTAACTTCATGTACATCGACAACGAAAAATCGTTAATTGTTATGATGGAATCAAATACACACACAGAGGTATACATTTCAACTCCAATATTCTCAACTAATTTTGGTACTCTAAATGATTTTCAACACCACCTCATATTAACTTATTTATTAGTTAGTGTTGTTATGATATTTATAGAATTACTTTTTCATCTATATTATAAGTTTGTTACTAGAAAGTACCATATATCGTTTCTCGTTTCTGTTTTATACAATAAATTCCATTTCATGATAATAAACAACCTTAACCAATGTCTCAAATATAATTTGATTTCCTAAGTTGTTAAATCTATTAAGTCTCTATAATTAAACTAATGAAACGACTAAAAACAAAGCACAAGTTTAAAAACGATTCGCTATTTAACATCCAGAACTACGAGCAGGTATTAATGTAAGAAATAAGGCTCAAAATACTCTACGAAATGTTTTTTCATATCGACGCAAGTGTAAACCTCAATGAATAAAATTATATATAAATATAACTTGTCTATCATATATGTTTGGATTGATTTCACACAGTATTCAAGTGATGAAAATACAGGATTCATGCAAAAATACTTGCAATTCTAGAATGTTACAAATATACTACGTCGATGGTGAGCACGTAAAACGATGTGTATCTGTACCCAGTTACATATCAACACCAGTGATAACTATATTACAATATACTGGTGACCACTAATTTAATTGTGTTCAACTAGCAGATGGAAATTTGCGGTTTTTGGAGTGGCCTACATTCAACAACTCACTAACTAACGCTAAGGATTCGTGACACATTATTCACTGGTGTGGGGATTATTCTTTTTGTGAGTATTTTTGAAATCTAACTAAACACCTGGATTGCCTGTTGAAATTATTGGCAAAAGAAGCTATCAGTAATTATCAACGTTGTGATCTCACTTCATATTGAGTAGAAAAAATGTTTTGCATTCTATTTTAAAATTTTATTTCTTTATTTTAGTCTAAGAAAAATAGGGCTTTTGGCAGCTGTTACCAGCTCTTGTGTTTCAAAACGAAGACTCCTGTATTTATAAAATAAATTAAAGGTGTGTGTAATTGGTTTTTACGTTGTTTTCCTGACAGATATATCACATTAGGCAGACACCTAAAATGTGTATACGATACAAAATGAGTCACAATATAACCAAACCATGCATGCAATGTAAGACATACAACCAACTGTTTATAAACTTTGTAATTAACAAAACACTATAACTAAATATCTTTAATTTACAAAAAGAAAATATTATCATAGTTTATCGTAATACTTGATGCGGTTAAACGATATTATTTAAAAGTTAAATATACGTACCTTCGGTTTCAATTGTTAACAATAAGCGAGTAATCATATATTTTCATTGAAATCAAATGGAATAAAATATGGTATATCGACAAGAAAGCGTCATTATTGGGAAGTCCCGACAAGAAGCAATTTCAGCGAGTCCACGAACGAATTTGGACACGGAAGCCACATCTAGATGAAAGCTATAACACTGCCTAGTCAGAACTTATTGCAGTCTCGTTTATATTTTGGACGATAGCTGAAAAATGTTTTGTATACCTAGCTTAATTTATAAAGCAAAACTATACATTTAGAAAGAAAAAAAATACTGTAAAAGTTAAATAAAATTTAGTTAGACACAAAGGTAAAATAACATCATGCGTAACATTTTCACAAAGGTGGCTACTTACAATAAGATGATGCGTTTGCTGTTTACATTTTCAATGTTAGTATATTGTTTGACTGATTCATTCAATGAAAACTTTAACAACGTCAATATAGACAAATAGTCGAGATGAGTCCTTTAAAAAAGGTACAAAAATTATTCTCAATAAGATTTAGAATATATTTCATAACCATAGCTAATGTTTTAGGAAGTAAAGTCTATATAACTTCCTGTTTTCGTCTCGTCCACCTCAAACGTTCAGGTCTATGCGAATAAATAAATAGACAAACAAGCAGGTATTGGATGAACTCACTTTACAGAAAAAAATGAAGCTTTAAATCCCAACAAATTTCTATCTAAAACAACCAAAACATTGATACGTTATGTATGAACATGGTTAGTTTGAAATAACAGCAAAACATCAAATACAGAAAAAAGGTGTACACAGATGCAATGCGATCAAAGCCCGATATTTAATATTTATAATTGATATATGCTTTCGAAAATCGTTTTGAAATTACAAACGTTTCAAACTTACAGTTACAAACGTTTCAATAACTTCAGCTAATTTTAAGGTAATATTACGATATACTTTTTGGTTTCATTAAATCAGCAAATAAGCAAACAAGATATCAATTTTTTAAAACTCAGTATCGATAAATTAATGAAGGAACATGATATCTCATACATTTGCTGACGTGTCCTAAGACAGAATAAACTATTTATTTATATATTCTGAAATGGATTACTTCAAGTATTCAATCGTCCACAATTTATCAATCAGAAAAAAACGTGACGTCAGACGACGCTATGTCCTCAATACTAACTTTATTACAAAAGTATTGATTAATACATCTTTTAAAAAACATTATATCAATGTAGATGCGTTTGGTACGTGTTTCTTATTCATCGTGAGTGATAAGTTTGATTAGTCGGAAAATTACAATATAATGTCTTATTATTTTAATATGGTATACGTAAATAATTAATAAGCAAGAATATACTTTGTATGTAAAGTTATCGGTAACTTTTTTACGTACGTTATACATATTTTTCCTTTACTTTCAAACTTTTTATAAAACACAAAATTACAATGAGATCACTCTGATTGTGAGACGATTTTATTGTATTGTATTATAATGGCTACTACGTTATAAAGAATTGATAAAACTTAACTAATTAAAAAAATGTTAAAGCTTAGTCCTATTAATAAAAAAATCCACAAAGCTAGAAAAAATAAAGTATAGGTTTACAATAGCAATCAAAGAAAAAACGCTGTGGAATCTTCTTAGCAAATTGGTATCAGTCTACAACAACACGATTCTATTTCATGACTTCTTATTTTTCGGATTTTATTGAGTGTCTTTTATATAATATAAAAGTGATATATACAAAAGTTAACAAAATATTATCATCACTTTTATAATGTATACATATTTGATACCAATATTACTGTATTTTCTTTTAACCACTTTAATATATTACGTTAACATTAACTGATATAAAATAAACATGAATTTGAGGCTTCGATGGATGCAAACATATTATTCTTTATGAACGTTATTTTTGATACATGTCTGCTTTTACCATTAATTTTGGAAAGATACAAAACGGAAATTTCCTACATTAATAATTAAGTAAGAATATTTTGTTTACTGGAATATAAAGTTTATATCACAAACACTATTGACCAAAAATTTGCTAAATACACTAGGCGAGTAACAAACGTAAATATATTAAATAAAGTATTTAAAATACCTGTGGGACTGCTCACCGCTACAAGCGCTATCTCAATTAAAACATTTGAAATTCAATCGCAAGTTTCCTTTACGTTTTTTGTTACTTGTTCCTACTCCTTTTTATTCACTTCATTAAATTAAATTTTCATATTTTATAAAGTATACGTTTGAGAAAATAACTATTCATTTAGTACGGTGACTTAATTCACTAAACTAAAAAAAAACAATTTTATTTAAATGTTTACAATATGTTTACTATTATCTGTTATTTCGGAATTAGTCGCAGACAGATATATTTATTTATGGGTTTATGTATTATTTAATATTTAAAAAAAATTACCATTATATACAAACAGTTCAAGCTGACTGAATATTAAGATGATTGTGTTATCGAATCGGTTGAAAATATGAATAAGGCCGACTACCACAAACGAGCTACAGAACACAAAACGAGCGCTTCAAATTTTTATGTCTATCTATTGTCTCTGCGGACTTTAATCAAGGATACCACTCAAAATATTTTTGTGTTAGTAACAATTAACGTACCGGTTAAAGTCGGATGAAATGACGATAAAATGGCGAATACCTAACACAATTTAATTTACTACTTAGTAACGATGTATTTTTGATTTATTCCTTAAGATTGTTATTTTTTGCTCATAAACAGCTTTCGTTTTACAGCACCAGGCAAAGAGCTTTTCCTTTAGTGCACAAAGATAGAGCTGACTAAAATGTTTGCAATGCATTTGGTGCTATCTTCAAATCGCACCTGCTAAGAATTGCGTTTTCTGACGTCGTAGATATAAAAATATTTTTCAAAAAATAATAACATTTATAATTATATATTTGGAGTCACCGATAGCATTAAATCGATTACGGTTTTTAATAAGAGGATAGCAAAAACATTACTACCTTCTCTTATAAGAATGTATTCTCACTAGAAGAAAATAAATGACAAGCAAAATAAAAATTTAAAAAATATATCGCTGCTGTATTAATATAGTATTTATTAATACTCGTCATATTTTCATAGTCGAATGGCTTTTGATGCTGTTTCTACACAATACTAAATGGTTTGATAGGCCACGTTTTACCTCAAAACTGTTACGATATTTTCACGACAAACCGAACGCTTGCCCGTTCGATTCAGACCGTATCTGGCTGATAAGTAAAATTGCGCTCTATTTAAGTCCAAATATACATTTTATCCTAACATATATATATATATATACAATAAGTGGAATTCTGAAGACTTGAAGCTAAAATACTTGAATAAAATAAGAAGCTAATTTATTTCAATGAGAGCATTTATTGATTATGGATATAGCGGATTAATTAAGAAATTATGTGCATGAAATACACTTGCAATATTAAGCCCTGATCGTCGTTTAGTTCATCCTCTTATCGGAGATTACATCATGTTAAAATATATGTTATAAATATAGTTCAGATTTAGCTGAGACTTACTTAAGATTAATTTATGATAATACCAAGTTTGTATTATGAGGAAAAAATTTAACGCTTCTGTAATACTTTTCATTAAACGTCTTCTAAATACATATGACAGTTTATATATAATATTTTGTATATAATAAATAGGATTTTATCATAACAAAATTTAATATGTATAATTACTTCATTTTAGATCATAACTCCGATCATTTCGAATATTTTGGGCTTTGTGATGTATTAATTCAAAACGTCCACAAAATTAATACACATACAATTCATGAGAGACTATTTACCCAAAATTATTTAGACATATGAATTTAAATCATAACGTTGGACGTTTTCAATGGCCAGTGATTTTCTATAATAATCATTGCAAATCGAGTGTCATTACCAATTGATTACATTGTTGAAATCTGATTGCGTATTAATAATTGAAAATTAATATAAAAGAAAAACAACTGATTGATATTTAGTACCATAGTCAATATATTCTTCCTTATACAAATAAGTAAAGGCACAATTCCGGATCAATAAATTGCTACTTTAGAAATTATACTATAAATCGAGGTATAATTTTAGCAAGTATGGTAAAAAGAGTTCTTTTATTAACAGTGTCTGTCTACCGAGAACTAACTTGATATAATCAGACTATAGTTATCTGATATAAACTTATGGACAAGGTTCAATTAAAATCATTACATTACATAGATTAATGAATACTATTTTTATTAAAATTGTTAATAACCCGAAGAGCTTCATTGTTTCGAACTTTGACTAGTTTAATCTCGGATTCATATTAGACTAAACTGGAATGTCGGGAACATCGACGTGGAACAGAGACCTGTACTGTAACTTGAATAACTTTTACACAACTTCCACAATGAATTTTCTATGGGCTTAGTATTTTTGGTTTTCACTGTTTGTCGCTTTAAATATCCAAAATAAATAAAACAACCTTTCAAATCATTGAAAAAGTATTAGAGATAGTCATATTAATATATTCTAATTTGTTTAAATAACTTAAAAAATTAGACAGTGTTTAATATTTTGTTAG
Organism: Danaus eresimus; assembly: GCA_018231745.1. NCBI lineage: Eukaryota > Metazoa > Arthropoda > Insecta > Lepidoptera > Nymphalidae > Danaus > Danaus eresimus. The sequence continues at coordinate 6,487 of DVQP01000101.1, forward strand.
AAATTTATTACTATTGGTACAATGTTTTTTTTTTTCTAATATATTTTGGTACCATTAACACTTTCTTGTGATAATTATATGAAAAGTCTATATAAAGTTCTACCCTCATTACCAAAAACCAAATGCGAAAAAAATATCTGCACAAACAATATTTATTTGAGTATATGTACATACTTTTTTTCAAACATAAATGTTATCTCTACTGGTATTCATAGAACAACCTCTTAAAACCTTTGTTTGTGTTAGTAACTGTATGCAAACCCCCTCACCTCAAATAATTTGAATACGCAGATGCACGTCTCTATAAATTATCCTGCCGGCGTCATGTCCTTTACATAGGTAGAACCATTAGAAACAACTTCTCTATAGGAACAAATGAAACACTAAAAATTTTTATGACACATACTATGAAGTCGCTTTTTCCGTATAATTTCAAAGTTTTATCTAAGTAAAAAGGCTTTGTGGAACGTTTTATAAAAAGCTTATCTTAATTTTGCATGCATATTATACGCTCTATCATTCAAAATTATCACCTAACCTAATAGTATTACGGCTTGTTTTCATTTAATGGCCATTGTACCTCAAGATTTGGAACAAAGTACGAAAGTATAAATATGAATACTGGAGCTTTAAAGTTCCAGTAACATAAATCAATACATTTATTTAGAAATGAAATATATATGGATATGTTTATTTATGTTGTATCGTAGCTTAAATTGAAAGGTCAAGAATATTCGCAGCCTCCGGATGGACCTGAAAGCGCATTTCGATCCGGGTCGCATGAAAAGTAAACTAGATTCTAAGCTTTGGGGGAAACTAAATAGAGCGAGACGGTACTTCACACCGGTATTCCTGCTTTTACTTCACAAAGCACAGTCCTCTCCCTGCATAGTGTATTATTCCCACCTCTGTTGCCTCCCCAAATCAATGTAATCCCTTTGAAACCATACAACCTTGACAATTCCTATGTTCCACAAACCCTAATGTATTTAATTGCATGTACAAAGTCGCATCATCGACATGATCTTTCTTCCTAGATTCTCTGACATCATAATGTATTTTATTATGAAAATGTGTGTACACTTAAATACAATGTCATAATGATTGTTTATTATAATAAAGGATGTGGATTCACAGCGGATGTCAATGACCGATAGTGACTAATTACCATCAGGCGCAGTCTTCTCGTTTTCCATTTACATAATGAAAACAAAAGATCGCTGGCTGCTGTTTACAACTGTTGAAAAAATATTAAAGCTCCATCGAACACGATTGGAACGATCGGTCCAAACAAACTCGAAATTCAAGTTGTAAAGAAAAATAAGGACAACAAAACTAAAATAAAAAGTAAAAAAACATTTAGTTCTAATCATACCTGCACATGTGCTGCAAGCTCTGCACCCTCTTGAATCTTGACACAGGATATAGCAGCTGCACCCGCACAGGACCAAGGACTGGCCTTAAGTTCAAGAAGAATAAGTAGCGGCCGCTGCGAGATGTTTCGACAGCATTCTCAATGAATTCCACTATAGTCTGCGCCTTGAACATCGTACAGCCTCCAAAACAGAAGTTACCTGTATTTGAAAACATAATATAATATAAAATATACAATAATTACTCACACAATCGTGGTTCCAAAACTATATATTTAATCATAAATTGAATTCGTAATACAATCGTAATTTAAACGAATTATAAATTAATATTAAATGCGAAAACGGATACATTATAATCATTGCAGTTATTAAAAGCACTGTAATAAGCATGACAAATAATCCCCAGACAGATTTAAAACATAAATTAAATGCAGGTTCGCTCAATTTTTAATATCGTTAAAATCACTTTGTTTTTTATTAAGCACCAAGCTTTCCATTTATTTGCTTTAATGAAAAATTGCGTTTTACTCACTTTTACAATATTATCCAATTTATTTGGTTATGTGAGAAGGGGAAAGCATACGAGTATGTGAATTAAAATAAAATTTACAACTACAAATTAATATCCTCTTAAATACATTTGTGAACATTACTGAAAATTATTAATACTATAGATCGTATCTGCTAAGACCTTATTAATACAAGGAGCTTCGATGTCTCTATCAAAACTGTTATCTATTATTATGATGAATTAAATCATAGTAATAATTTTTTTAGATTCTTTATAACTAAACAGCACTAAAATGAAGTTTATAAATCCCAAGGTCCCAAGACACGTGTTAGTCGTAGCAACAGAATGAAATCTTGACACGATTAACATCAAAGAAAGTAAGACATCAAAATACACTGTTTAGGCGTGTCCTTTTGTCCCATGTATTTTGGATCGTAGACACTTAGTGCCCATACACAATTTTATGTTATCTGAATATATTAAACAACACGTATATCTACACATATGATACAAGTTTATTACAAAATAGACTGTGGCCACAAGTATCAGAGTTAGAGCTCCTGGTTTATCAGGTACTAACAATACCCAGTACCTAATACCCAGCAAATCCGATTTGCAAATGGCGCAACCTGAAATACACAATACTCCTTTCTTTAATATTCTCTTTATTCCAACAACACAATTTATTTAAAGAGAATATTTGATATTAATTTATTTTTTTAACATATTTTACGTAACGTATAGTATTATGCGAAAATTCTTATGCTGCGTTACGTTTTACAATAAAGATAAAATTATACCAGTTAATTTGCGCATTTCACTTGTTTTATTTGAATTTTTTTACAAAAATATTTTTTAACATCGAAATAAAAAAAAGCGAGAGGAAATTAATCGCTCGGCACGTTATCGATGCACATTTTATATAAAATTTTGATAGCGGACACGCGTTATTATATAAAAGAATAAGCTTAAAAAACACTGCTTAATAATCTTGTTCTGGGTTGACATAAGGGTCATTGGTCATCAAAGATTTCGAGACATACAGGTTAAACAGAAAAACCGACCAATTTTCAATCCATTTTTCAATTGAATTTCGTTATGCGAATAATTGTTATCTAGAAATGAAATTGTTATTTATTTTTTATTGCTTTACTGACAATGAAATATCTGAATATTTAAGATGGATTTCTTAATGTTTCATAAAAGAAAATAATGTCCAATGTTACTAAAACATTCAGGATATTAGAGCAATTGGGAAAGAGCTTTCCAAAAAACTGCTACGAATATGGACTTTTTATCGTGAAATATTAAAGATGCTCTATAAAGGAAATAATATCAGATGAACGTTATTAAGCTGCATTATAAGCGGGAGCGTCTAGGTTTTCTGATTTTTTTTTTGCGTGCTCTGCTATAAGTTCAGTATAAACGCTTAAAAGGAGTTTTCGCGATAGAGGTTACAATTACACCGGGACCCTTTTCCTTTGTACAATACTGTTAGCATACATGTCTTTAACCAACGCACCGCGTTAAGTAAAAACATGTTTTATTAAATCTATTCAGCACAGACTTTCTTATCAACTCCGGATATAAGATTATTACATAGATTACATTAACATTCCATTCTAACAAATCAGTTGAATTAATCTTACTACATACACAATAAATATTGCATTGTGAGTATTTTTATATAAATATATTTTCCAAAATCATTGAAATGAATATTCTACAATGTCGAATATTTCCACGGAAGCTGTATCCATTCAGTTCAACTTATACACAACACCTTTCCCATCGGGCTCATTTACAATGTATTTCTACTTGAATGACATAAATGCATATCAATCTGATGTAGTTCACGTGACAGATTCAGCATCAACGGATCTAAATAGTCGATATGTTTGGATCTGAATACATTTCGAGTTAGACACATTGTATGGAGGTGAAATTCCTCTATCGTGTCGAGATTTCCAACCGTGAGAGCTAGTCAATTTTGATGTTATTCGGGCTCAGGGTTAACTAAATCTCAGTATGAGATAGAATATACTACGATACAATTTCAAAAGTAAAAACAAGTATTGAATATATTCGTAGGAAAAAAATTAAGTAGCAGCGATTTACACTAATATTTAAATCTTAACAAAAATAAATAATGTTATAAATATTATTTTTTGATAGTATATTGGACTATAACCAAAATACACTTGTACGTGAAGAGGAAATGCACAAACATTTAAATTGTTTTATTTAAAGTACCATATTTCCATGCTTATTCATCCGGTATCACAAAACGTGCAATTGACATATGTATGTGGGTAATACATCTATATTTTCCAATATATTAATGTACTCATAATATGAAATTTATTTCAAGCGAATATTTATTAATATTACATTTATTGGGAACTTCTGAGTTTCACCTTTTACCTTTACGTTCACTGAGTTAAGCGTGTTACAACAGACAGGAGATATTGATTGATTTTTTTTTGGGACATCTATTTTTTGATGCTTTTATTTTCTTTATTATTATACTTTAAGTAGTGATTTATTATTATGCATTCATGCTGCAGTTAAGGCAATCCTTTAAAAAGTATTTAATCACTAAATTTACTATAGAAGGACTTATATAAAATCTAAGAAAAAATATATACTCAAAAAGAAGTAATTACACTTGCATTTAAATATTATATCTATAAACTATATGTCACAAAGTTTGCCATTAAAATGTATATTAAGCGGAAATGAAACTGACGGTTTACGAAATGATTCTCGTAAGTTAAGTTCTTCCAATTTGAAACAACTTATCATAGCGACGAATATGTTAACTAACATAAAACTATTAATACGTATAAATTTTCTATTCCATGCCATATAAAAAGAAAATATGCTGGGATTATATTTTAAAAAAATCGAGAAAAACGTGTTCAAATCGCTGTATTGATATATTAATAGCTGATAGATATAAAATTCATTTCCACTAATGGTTTCTTTATAGACAACAGCTTCACTGACTATGTACAATAAATCTCCCGGTGCCCGACCTAAGTCTGCAACTACAAGAGTATTAAAATGGGTAATACTCTGTACATCTTAAGCTCTTGACGCATACAATTCTATTGTGAATACTGAAAAGAATAAAAAATACCTAATATTAACTTAGAAATGAAATACGTAAATGTATATTCCGTAGATTTTTAATAAGAAATTATATAATTTATAATAAAATAGCAAATATAAACTAATAAGTACACATTGGAAAGAAAAAGGGCAAACAATTGCTTTATTACATACGAAACAAAAAGGCCATTACGTGATTTATCTAATAGAAATAATAGTTTCATATTTTCCGTCATTGTTTGAGTTTCATTCTATAAGGAAAGCACTTATATTTACGAGCACAACAACAGCTCAATAAAAGTGATTTAAAAGATTGAATCTAAAAGAAATGCTTAATGTTTAATAATAAAATTTGTCTGAGCCGTTATAAACAGGTAGGTCATTGTGCTTAAAATCTTTTCAAATTTCATATATGTGTAGTGCCACTAGATTTGGCCTTTGCTATTATCATCGTGCCAACGGATCGGGTCATGGAGTATCTGAACGGCTGATCGGCTCAGCGGTTCAATAAAGCAGGTCCCACACTAGATCTCAAAGCACCTTAAACCGATTATACTGAGTTCGATGAGTTAAACACGCGGCTTAGCAACCGTGTTACGAGCTCTTTAACATGATTACAAATACATAGATTTACATTTTAACAAACATTTATCCCTATTATTATAAAATCGTTGACAAAATTATAGTTCTAAGTAAACTCTGCGCCCGCAAAACGAAACCCAAATACTTGTTTTCGTATCAACGCAAAAGTTTTACAACATCTAATGGACAGGCTGTTTTGTTCGCTTTCCATTGTATTTGGTATATCCTTACAATTATGACGAAAATTTTGAAATAGCGCAACCGAAACATTCGGAACTACTAAAACTTTTATGGCTATTAAATAATAAACATTTTATTAAACTTCAATGTACAATTTACGTGATAATAATAAATTTAATTTCATACAAACTTACGTGTGTATGTAACATTTGAAACACACGAAACATAGGACCTAATTAACAATAATTAGACATGCGAGGTTTAATAGATAAGTTAATATCAAGAAATATTATTATAGTATCTATCAGAAGAAAATTCAATAAATGAAATCGGAAAGAAATCCTTCATAACAATGAGGAGATATAAAAAGTAATGAATTTTATAAAATAATTTAATAATAGAACCATTAAATAACTAAAAGTACGTAAAATAATATTTCAAACTTGCACGAACCTAATAACATTGCTATAGTAGTGCAATTTTTATATTCAAAATTTAATATCTCGTGTCCAGGACAAAGACAAGTAGAATCTCTTTGAACACAACAGTATTACAAGTTCACTTCACAAAGAAGCAGACGAAAAGCCATATTCGATTCTTTTATGAAAATATACAGACCTTTATTCAACAATTACAATTTTCAAAAATAAAACGGTATTTGTGTTTTAAGTAATATGCTAATTTATTAGAATAAAATAAATCTCATAATTTTAATAACTCGGTTCCACACATTTTTTTTTATTCTTTATAAATGAAATCAATTCTCTTCGTATTGAAAAAGCTATATAACAGATGTCTGAACTGCATCAGTGAACTTTTGATATCACCTTACCCGCATCCTACCACATATGGAAACGAATGAAACACAAACAACATCCAATTATAAAAATTATTATATATATGATACAGTTTCCAGTTGTAATGAATGGCAATCAAGTTGGCTGGCACGCATCCGAACCCAAAGTTATTTAATTAGGAGCTCTAACGTTTTCTGTGTATTACAGGTTTTGTTTATTAAATCATAAAAGCATTGCGTTATGTCACTACCAGCTAGCTACATTTTAAGGGGTAAGCTTTGTCACATCGTGAACCTTGTATTACTGTATGAACCTTTGTCAACGGACTATCCTTTTATTTCCTGCTGTCTGCTAACTTTCATGCATACGTACATATTATATAATTTATTTTTAACGAAGAAATCAAAGATACTCAATAGATTTTTCCCTATATATTTAGATACGAATGTTTTTCGCTAATCAATGTTCGTTAATTGGAATTCCACTATGACATTCTCACAATAGTTCTTCAAATTTAAACCCACTTAGATGTAGCAGCGAAAAATTTAATTAAATTTTTAAGGCGATACTGCTTTTGTTAATTCCGTGAGAACCAATCCGATGGATATCACATTTCAATAGAAATCGCTAGATCTGTAAACGAATCCCAACACTCTCTGCTCCTTAGCAGGTCTTAATAGATGTAAATCACATGTCACGTTGTTTGTCCGCGATGGACACCTAAACTAATTAATCGATTTTAATTTTAATTTGCACACCGCGAGCAGATACATCCAACTTGAAAGATAGGATAGTCTATATCGTCATTTAAAGCTGTAATATTATTTTATTGCAAATTATTTATCCATTACTTGACATTCACAATTATCTGTTGACTCGAAACGATTTTAACAGATGGCGATATCTGTTGACTGGATTGAGTAAGTAATCAATAGATGGCGCTGCTATGTTAAACCTTAAAACGTGCCCTATAAGCTACAATTCAAAAGGACGACTACCACGTGACGTTGAAGATGAAGTATAGGGTAAATAGATTTTATAGTAAACGAAATACAGTGAAATTCAATTGTTTCTAATTTTTTAAATTTCGGATTGTAGAATAGCCCGCCACGTTAACCTTTTGATTAAGTATAGCGGTTGTTTTGTGTATGATGTTACCTGGCACAGACTATAAACGCATTGACGTAGCCATATCGTTTTAACACAATTATTTTGTTTTTACACAATATTGTTTTAACACAATTTATACGTTTCACCCGGTGTATATGTTCACGCGGACGAAGTCGCGGACAAAAACTAGTATTATATATAAAATAATCAGGATTAAAAAATTTAATCAATTCTCAAAACGGCACTGACGATATGATGTGTATCGACAACGAAAAATATTATTTTCATCATTAACTAAATTAATGTTAAATAATCAAATTGTATAATCAGATAATTTTATAATACATAACATAATTATTTTATGTTTCCAAATGAACTCTTACTTAATAGTGACAAATTTTCACTAACTATGTCAGACGCAGAAAATTCTATTAATAAAGCTCATAAAATATTTTTGTTAGCCACAATTGTATGCAACTATGTGCTTTCACAGAGTGTTCTGCTTGCAGAAGGGTCGACAGAACTTGGACCGAGAGACTGATTAAATTACGTTAGTGTTGACCGCATGTTAAAAGCAAAATATACAAGATTAAATTATGTTGTCCATTTCTATTAAGTTCCGCTGCGCACAGCCAATACGTATACTACGTTTTGGATGTTGGATTATTTACTTTTTTTTTATATTTTTAGAAACAGTCGCATTAAATTTGCGGCTGGATGGATAAGGCTTTTAATTGTTAAGAACACTTTTATAACAGAATTAGTTCGTTAAGTCGTGTCCTTCCGGCGGAAATTTAATACAAACGCAACGATGATTCAGTTGTTTAAGAGAGGAAGCAGAGAATATATATACATATATCATGACGTAAATAAAGAAAACTCTATTTTCCACGCAAATATTAAACTTTTTCAACTTTCCTCATCCTTCGGAACGAAAAAGGTTAAAAAAAATATGACAGACAAAAATCTAAACAAAGTTTTCAACCGTTAAAATGGCTTAATAAATGTACATTCGCAAAAAATATTACATGTATTTCAAATAACAAACTTTAATCACCTTTTATTTATATTTTCATTTTAGAGAGTATTTGGATAAGCTTAGAGAGATTTACTTGAGTATTTAAGCTGTACAAATATTATGGAGACAAATATTATATTTTAAGCATCTTCAACCAGGTCATTATATATTCGAGTGAGATATTATTGTATCTTCATCTATAAAATGTTTCGCTCTCGTTATGGTCTTTTGCAAAATATTTAAATGTACACGCATTAAAACCTTTGATCTTTTTGTCGTTTCGTAGAGATTTTTGTCGAAACATTTGATTTATTATTATTTTTTATAACAACGTAATACTGGATTCCAGTTATCGAATCTTCAGTTTAGAACCTACTGATTATAACTATTATGCAAACTAAAACGCTAAACAAGTGTTTATATACGCATATTAAGCAAAAATATCAATGTTCTTATTTCAAATCTTTATATTTGTCAAATATGAAGTGAAAAAATACTTGTCGTAGCTAGTCATGATAACGTTATTTTCTCCCATTGACGTATTTACCTGTTTGCTTTGAGATTTAAAATAAATAAAGTTTATTTCAATTTCCATCGGAAGATCCAATTTCCGAAGAACATGTCAACAACATTAAATAACGGTCTTCATAGCATTTATGAAGGAGGAACAATTTGTGCATACTTAATACTTATGTATGTAATAGGAAATATATTAGACATGGTTTAAGTACAATCGAAAACGATAACATGCGAAAGCAGAAAACAAAATACAAAACAGCGAATACGTATACAAAATCGCCGGCTAACAGCATGTTTGTGTAATCGGTAAACTTATTAGAAAAAAAATTCATAACGCAAGCGGTATAACAGAAGTACATTTATGGCAACACAAAAAAAAAAGAAAAAAATGTGTGATAAACCAAAAATTAAGCGCTGAAATTGCACGAACTCACCCTGATCGTGTTCTATTCTGACGTGCCTCATGCCGTTCAGCTTGAAGGTGAGCGTGAAGATGTAGTGATCGTCGCTGCTGTCCCGTACAATGAAAGACCCGTCCGGCTCGTTGGACAGGATCTTCTCAGCCGCCTCCACGGATATAGGACCCCAGTACCAGCCGTACTGCGAAGGAAAAAACGCTTTCAGACATCCCACGAGACTAATAACGGCTGGCAATAAACCAGCCGACTTGAATGATTTGCAATTCATTAAACCGTTTGATCAAAAATAAAGTGACTTTCAATTTTTACAACTTTATAGATGACGTCCGTAGTTTTTTTTTTTTTTCTATCTGAATACCAAAGTGCATCGGGTTGCCATGAAGAATAAAATCGATCCAAGCTCTTTATTAAGGGATTTAAAAAATAATGAAGTGTCCGTTATGCTTCCATGCCGTAGTTGTAATTAAAAGTATACCGATATTACACTCCCACCATAATTGCCTTTCATTGTCCGCTAGAGGTGTTAGCTTGACTTGACTAGTAATGGTTGTATCGATAGCAAAATGTATATAGAAAAAAATATTTATATATAAAAAAAAACTATAACAACTTTAGGGTAGTAAATAAAAATTAATTTGGTTTAAATAATAATAGAAAAGAATGTATATCAATAGTTACAGGTTTATTGGCTAAGTTCCAGCGTAATGAGTCTTGTAAAAATAAGGTAAAGAAAACTCTACGGCACACGTCTCAGCAAAAGCCGTCAATTTAGTTGAAACACGAAATCATATTTTTGAAAAACTTTTATAACGTTACCGATGAAAGAAGAAAAAGGAAGAAAAATACTCACATCTTTGACTCTCTGTATGGAGGTAGCGAAATCGAGGATGGTGTCTTCATCGTGTCCAGAGCGGCGTGGGTTGGTGTTGGATGCATGAGGTGACTGCGGCAGTGGTGGCAGGGCACGGCGGACAGCCGGAGGTGGGGACTCCCTCCCTCGCTCCACAGATTCGCCCTCGCTCTCACTGGAGCGCCGCCATCGGAACAAGTTACAGAAACTCTGCTTCAGGTTCATGGATAACATCTTAACCGACGACTTTTTCCCTTGAGTCTTCTTCGTCTTCTCTTTATCATCGGCTACTTCTTTCACGGCCTCTTTGTGTTTCTTATTCTTAACGTTCATAGCTACGGTGTTCTTATTAGTTTTCTTGTGATTGTTGTTCGTTTCCACACGTGCGTGTATTTCATTGTTTTCCTTAACGAACGCCGGTGTGTTTGTCTCTTTGCTGGTGTGTTGTCTCATGTTCGTTATTATAGTACTGCCTTTCTTAGTGATGGTGCCGCGGCAGTCTGAGTCACTGGAACTAGAGTACAGCGTGTGCAGATACTTCCTCATCTCTCGTAACGTGAGATGCAGCGAGTCCGTGTCTGAGTCGGTGACATTCTTTTTGCAAGACGAACTCGGCAAACTGTGTCTCTTGGATCTATTGTCTCTATGTCTAGTCTCCTTAGACTTATATCGTGTTTCAGGAACGTTGCTTGTCCCTATGCTCTGAGAACTCCTTCCGCGTCTCCTATTATTCCTCGCCTTCTTGCTCTTCCCCCTCACATTACTGTGACTAGGTCGGACCATATCAATGGGAACAGCGTATATGTCGCTGTCGAAGGGTACATTGTACATGTCGGTGATATCTGAGGTTTTAGCAGAGAGGGTATCATGTGATATAGCTTGAGTGATAAAGCTGGAGTCGTCCGCTTGGAATTGAGTAATTAAAGAGTTGTGACTGCTAGAGAGTCGAGAGGACAGAGAGTTTCTAGAAGACGGCCTGTTCATACGACACGGGCTGAGATGTAGGAGTCTCGGACTCGCAAACCTATGGTTAAGACATTGACGCCGTTCATATAATGACTCGGGTTTCAATTTTCTCGGATACAAAGGCGATACATTCCTAGAAGTCATTGCAATTTCTAAGCTCGATGATTTTGTTTTACTAACATCGTTCCTAAAAACGACGGATGGAGGCACTCGCACAGCCATACATTTACTTGGTGACCCGCCCGAGGCGGATCCACAATCTTCACTAATTTGTATTGGATCATCCTGCAACAATATCGAATAGATTATTCCAGTAAAATTTATATTTACATGAACCACCCCGTTCACTAAACTTGCGATACTAATTAACGATATTAAACAAGTTCTTCTAATTAATTTAAGCCCCTGAAGTTAGTTAGTAGGCGAGTTTGCCGTATCGGTAACAAATAACTAAGACTTGATGTAGTTTCAATATATTCCAAGCCATCTGTATAATTAACATCCTCCTTGTCTTCAAGTTCACTAAACTGTTCAATCTTTTTTTAATTATCATGAATATATACGTTAAATTGAGTACACAAAAGCTTACTAAATTCTTTTGTTTAGTAGCCATAAAATAAAAAATCTATTTATTTAAAAAAATAAGCAATAAATATTAATAAAATAATTATATTAAAACATTAAACTATTCGCCATTACAAAATGTAAACATTTCATTTATAAAAACCTAAAGAACTTCTACACTAATAAATTTCAGATATGGATATCGAAAAATTCTAAACTTGTAAAGATTTTAATAAATTACTTAAAAAAATATTTTAACAAACCTGAAATTCAGGTGGTGGTTCTATAGCAGTGACGATAACTTTCCCAGGACCCTTTTTCACGGTGTTGAAAAAGTCACCGCACATGCGTTCCGAAGCCTCCGTCTCGCACATTGATAGCGACCGCTCGTCGAAGTCGCTCTCTTGCAACTGAATGACGAAAGCTTCCGATATATTTACAGCCATTTTAATAATCTCCGCTATGGAACCCCGGCCTCATAGAGCGAAAGACGACCGTCTGTACTATCACATAATGTGATACTAGATAACTAATAGCCTTATAAATTATGAGTAATATTAAATTTTATCGATTGATTAATTCACTTAATTAATGTATAATGATGAATAAGGGGAAGTGAATGTGTTAGATCTGGTAAGATTTGCTTTTTTTTTATTATATATAATAAAAATTTCGTTGAAATATTTTTATGGCATGAACGCTAATTTTCATTCATATATTTAGAACCACGCAAGCAAAGCATATTGAAGATGCGGCGCGCCAAGTTCAACACTGACTTAATTAACTTTCGCATATTAATAATAGTGTATTAGCAGCCTTAATTGATATAAAATGTTTAATAACAAATTAAAAGATTTCATTATATACAAAAACGTATATGAGTGTAGTCGGTCACTTGAATAATTTTAAAGCTAAGCCGGCCCTGCATTATCAGCAATTAGCGGGGCTTATATTATGAACTTAAAAAGATTTAATAAAATCGAGCGGAGTAGATCTCTCACAAAGAGTTTTAAGAACACATTTTTAAATATCGAACACAATATTCCTTTGACACAATAGGGTTTTAACGCGCGCAGAAAAAAAAACATTCGCAAAGTAAAGCACTTTATATTCGTCACTTAATATTGATATATTAAAGTTACGAAGAGAGCAATTGTCTGATATTTGTAACAGCAGGTTATTATTGTATGTTTAACGGACGCCTCGTATCGTGTCATTTATTTTATTTTGAGATGTTTCGTTATTCGATTTCTGTTTGTATTGAAACAGTACATTGATGGTAAATAGTAAAGTTTACTTTAAAAATTACTCTTGTCCATTTTAATGTTTATTTAGTAGCAAATTGGTTTCGCTTAAATCTTCGCATTAAATTCGTATACGGAATATGAACTGTAATTGTGTGCAACCGTGGATATTAATGTTTTCTAATAGTCAAAAATAATATTCAACTATTGAAAAGTGACAATCATAGATGCATCTATGCATTTTAATGGTATACTAGATAATCGTTTACTAAAAAAATAAATAATTCGCCAACAGCATAAAAAATAAATAAAAAATATTATTGCAAAAAAAATATTTCAACAAAATTTTTGTCTAATTCCATATATAAGATAATAATTAAGAAATAAGTGTCTAAAGCATTTTATATAGTAAATTTTAGACAAGTCAACTTGAATGCAGGCATTAGTCAAAAAAATAAGACTTTATAAATATTGTAACTTTAATGAATTAGTTATTAAACATAATGTTAGAATAAAATATATATTTAAGTTATTACTATTAAGGAAAACTTATGCAGGTTATAAATGGCTAAATTTATATGAATATATTAATTGGATTAGTTACTTATTAAACAATAAAATATACTAAATGATTCCTGAAATTATTTTAAAATGTAAATTAATACTCAAGTTAGATCAAATAAAAATAAAAAAATAAATAAAAGTTACCTTAATATTTTGATGTCTAAAAGACTCAGCTACAATTACTGAAAATTAAATTAATTTTTCTTTCATTACCATCAAAAATAATTTAGTTTTCAGACATAATCTACGTCACTCAATAATTAAATAAAGAAATCAATAGAAAAATAAAAAAAACTTCAAAACTTTTGTTGAAGTTTGTTAACTTAATTAATAAAAATTAATTACCCTATTTGTCATAGATTATTATTATATGATACAGTTCTAAAGTCCGATATATAGTGTCTTCATCAAAATACTCCTCAAACCCCAGGAGAGTATGTACATGCGTAATGTATATTTACGTAAACTGCAGACAATTTAAGGTTACCCATATTACAGTTTCTAACCTAACTACTGTAAACATTGTACCAAAACTTTTTAGAAACTTTATTTACCATCCTCGTTATGTTTCTACCATAACTAATGTTGAATCTATTAAGATATAAGATACCCAATCGTCTAGATATTCAAATTATGCGAAAAAATAAGTAAGTAAACAATGCACATGTACTTTGTAAATTATTTTATAAACTTTGTTATGACGCATTACTGATTAATCTTACCTCGGATGCAATATGATGCCATCCACTCGCGGAATCACTAGAAAATGAGCCACTTGTAATAAACAGACCACTGTCTTCGCTCAACGGAGGCACTTCGGAGTGCGTGGAGAAAGAAGGAGGCGACTCCATCGCTCCAGATTTTTTCAACTTGTATAAAAGTTTAACAAGGTCATAAAATGAATCTTAAATATCACAAATTCCATAAAAAATTACGAAAACTATAATTTCAACTATTTTAACATTCAACACTAAAAGGCAGACTTAATGACTAAAGAAAGTCATATGTACTCTATCTCGCTTACACATCGTCGCCGTCTCCATGGTATTTCTATTTTTTTTGACGTACAGAGTCTATATTTTTCAGAGAAATATTCATTTATCCATTTCCAATGTCTGTAACTTTTAAAGGTCTTTTATAAACTTGTAAAAAAACAAAATTAAACCAAAAGTAATAATTATTTTTTATTTAATACATTAATCTGTGTGATACAAGAGAAAACAATTGGTACAATTTTAATATTCTTGGGTAAACACTAGAATGCTAAACAGTAAAATAACGAAATATAATCTGTGCTCTACCTTTTACTATACTGTCTTGTAATGTTAATTTCGGTTTGTTATTTATTGTGTGATTTTCTAAAATAAAATGTTGTGTGTATTAAAACAATAGTGCTTTTAATAATTTCTGGAATTTATCAGTTCCTAATTGATTATGCCTATATTTTTCAAAAAAGTTAGAAACCTGTTTTAAAATGACGGATTCTCAAGTAGCAAACATTGTAAACGAAATTTTGGTAAGTTTTAACATCATGGTGTTTTCGACTTTCTGGATATCAATAAAGAAAATATTCTTGATTCCATTGTTTTAGCGGGTAGAGGCTGTGGAGGAGGCATTCAGTTGTTTTCTGGTTTACAAACCAGAACAAGAAAGTGAGAGGTTATCTATATACCAGAAAAAGCTATGTTCCATCATGAGCAGTCCCAGTGCGGAGGTGCAAGAATCAGCTATCCGTCAGTATCTCACTTTGACTGCAGTCCTCACAAACAGATATAAAATGAAACAGCTGCTGGGTTTACTTGAGAATTTAGTAAACACTAATATACTTCAAGCAAGGTAATATGCAAATAAAATGTAATATAAAAGGTCTTATATAAATTGAAACAAATTAAATGTGCAATTATAACCCCCCAAAATTTATAAAATTTTTCAGAATGCTCTGCGATTGTATATTAACAAGCGAGAAACTGGTTTACAAAAATAGTGATTATTGGATTGAATGCTTCAATCTAGTTAGACGAGTTATTGGTGGTGTTGACTACAAGGGTGTTAGAGAAATCATGAAAGTATGTTACAATTGCAATAGCAAAAACTTCTTTTTTTATGTACAGTTGCAATATATGTCTTTGTCAATAAAAATATCATAATGTGTTGAAATAATAGAACTGAATATAATATTACTTCTATTAAAATTAATTACTTTGGCTTCTATATAGTTATTTTTACATGAGATTTTTTTAACAGGGGTGCAGAGAAAAAGCACAAACGTTACCAGTAAGACTCAACTCCAGTACAATGCCTCAAATGAGAGCATTGTGTAATGTCATTGAGTACATTTTTGATCGTAATGCATCACTCTTGCCTGCATATTTCATAGTCACTGAAATTCAAAAAGACTATCCAGATAATAATCATTGGCCACACTGGGTATGTTTGTTAAAATGATTGACAATTTTTTTTTTTTAATCTTTGACAGCATATAATAATGTTTTATTTAAATAACTGATCAAAATATTCAAGTTATAACATGATACTCAGTCCATAATATAGAGATTATCCTTAGTTAAGTAATTACAACACTGCCTTTTTTACAGCAGCTGGCTAAACTACTTACAACATTTGTTGAAAGTTTCAAGCCATGCGCTCAAATGGTGTCAATTATTGGTCATTCGCAAATGTTGCCAGTGGTAGAGTTTTCTGGTTATGCCGATCATTTGGTAAATCCATGGCGGTTAGATCCGACAACACTTAAATTTTCTCTCAAAGGCAATTTGCCCTATGATGATGAATTACTTAAGCCTCAAATATCATTACTAAGGCATGTTCTTCAGCAGCCCTACTCCCGAGATATGATGTGTTCTATGCTAGGTTTGCAAAAACAACACAAACAAAGATGTATAGCTTTAGAAGATCAGCTTGTGGAATTAATGATTTTACCCATGGAAAGGAGTGAACAAGAGAATGAGGATGATGAGATGCCATCTACACATTGGTGCTGGCTGCATTTATCCTCACAAGTGATATATTTAATCCTGATTGGGTTTGCATCATTCCCTAGCATAGTAATGGGTCTACATAACAAACTTGTTGGATGTGATCTGAAGAAAGGACGGGATCACCTTATGTGGGTTCTTTTACAGTTTATATCTGGAAGCATACAACGGAATCCGCTGTCTAACTTTTTACCCATAATTAAATTGCATGAACTGCTTTATCCAGAGAAGGAAGCATTGCCAATGCCTGATTATACTAAAGCTCATTGCACTCATCAGATGGCTGTTGTCTGTATTTGGATGCATTTGTTAAAAAAAGCTGAATCTGAACACAAAACTATGATAATGCCACAAAACTTGAAGGTACAATATGAGTAAGTGTACTGGATAGTCTGTTTCACATATCCATTTGACTGATTTATCTCTAGCTTTAGTATATTGTTTTATTGAACACTTTTAAAAATTATTATAAAATTATCATTTACTCATTTTAGATTCCTTCAACACCTAATGACATCAAACAATACACCGACTTTAATGGGTGCAGACTATCGCATCGCTTTGCTATGTAATGCATATTCAACTAACCAAGAGTATTATGCACGACCTATGGGGATCATTATAGAAACACTATTCGGCAATCAAAAGCCCATGCCAAACGGAAACCCTGCGGCTCCTCTTCCAACAGTACCTTTATCAATGTGTATATTGGATAGTCTTACATTGCATTGCAAAATGTCATTAATACATTCCATAGTGACACATGTGGCTAAGCTGGCTCAAAATAAAACCACAATACCTGGCAGTAATATGATGGCACCAGCATTAGTTGAGACATACAGTCGTCTTCTTGTTTACACTGAAATTGAGTCTCTTGGAATTAAAGGATTTATTAGTGAGTAGTACGGTTATATTTTTATCTAAACCGTAACATTAATTTTAAACTAAGTTTTTTGATATTTTTTCTTAACAATCGTTTGTTTTTCAGATCAACTTCTGCCGAATGTATTCAAATCCCACGCGTGGGGTATACTTCACAACTTGCTGGACATGTTCTCATACAGGATACATCACATTCAACCTCACTATAGAGTTACCTTACTGTCTAACATCAACTCACTTGCGGCTTACCCTCAGGCTAACCAGACTCAGTTGCAATTATGGTTTGATATTAATTTAATATATTTATTTTCCATTTCTTTTATCATAATTATTGTTTGCATAAAAAGTGTCTAATTATTGCTTAGATGGCGTAATAAAAATATTATGATTTATAATAATAATGACACGGTAAATAAATTGAAAATGTCCGTCAATTGAATATTTGTATGCCAGAATTGTGAGCATTCCAAATTTACTATGAAAGCCTGGTTTGTTAAATGCAAACCACTTATTAATAACTCGTAAATTGCTTTGCTAAATATATTATTCGTTTTAGTTTCGAGAGTACAGCCCTCCGTCTAATAACGAGTCTGGGCAGTTCGGGCGTTCAGCTGCAGATGTCGCGTGTGGTTTCCGAGCCCAAGTCCTGTGTAGTTGTCAGCAGCGAGAGTGAGGAACTAAACAGAGTACTGGTCCTCACTCTCGCCAGAGGAATCTATATGACAGGAACGGGTGAGTCCTCGAGCTCAATGGCGAGATATGTGAGACACCTGTGGTAGGGGCTTTTTATACTCGCTTATTATATTGCTATTAAGAATTCAACAGGCGCATAATACGCAGAAATTTTTTAACGTTAATTCATTTTTAATCTTCATATAACATATGGTTTATGTTCTAATTTTCTTATAATCCCAGGTAATGATGGAGCAGCAGTGAAGGAAATATTAACGACCATAATGACGAACACTCCCCACATGTGGTCTCAACACACGCTGCAATGCTTCCCTCCTGTGTTAGTCGAATTCTTCTCACAGGTAATTAAATTACATAGATTTTACTTATAATATTTAACTTCTTAATGTGGTTCTTATAGTTTTATGACAGTAAAACATCGTTAAATATTTTGGATAGAAGTAGATACGTCTCTATTGAAAACTTTCAGATGGAGAAATGTCATAAGCAGAAAAAAAATGTTTGACATAATTTGTGTAACTTGCTTCGACAACTTAGACACTGCAAGTTATTAGGTTTTTCGCTAAAACATTTTTTGATAAGTTTATCTACAAATTTTCGATGCTTAAAGTTGGAAAATTGGGGTTTATTTCAGTGAAAAATATTTAAAAATCGCGTTTATACAAAACAAATATGAATGACTACCAAAACAGTTAAAGGGCATGAAAACAAATTTAAGAAGTTTTGTCAAACGTAATCCATAAAGACATGAGTTGTATTAATATTCTAATATTACTGTAAATATATTTATCAATCAGTCATTGAAAATAGAACAGTGCGTAATGACGAGCGAAATAAAAACAGGTTGATACAGTTTTATTATTAAAATGTAAAACAAGTTAATTTAAAGTGTTATTGTGACTATCATATGACGGTGGAATTCGGTCTGCCATCAATAAATATTATAGAAATATCGTCATAACTAACAAAGGCGGGTTAAACAAACATACGTCGTTTGGAGGAAGCTAACTAATTCACATCGAATTTCCTTACATGCCATGCGAAATTTACATACGAGCCAAACATGCACGCCAATGTTCATGGAGGGCTTTGTTGGAGCTCACAATAGCACTTGATTGACGTTGGACGTTGGTCGCACACAAATTCGCACAATATTCAAATATCCATCCACTGAGCCAAATGTAGCTAATACAATATCGTAGTTTGTTATCGCACAAAATATATAGCAATATGAATATATTTGGAGAAAAAAAACATTCAAGATTTTAAATACAACTGTATCGATTGTGCAAAGATAAAACTATTTCGAAGATCACGTTCATGCATAAAGAAAGTTATACAAAGGACCCAGTTTAGCAAAATACGAGCATCGTGATGTTGCAACATAAAGCTGAATTTAACGTATTAGTCTTTTTTCGTGACAGTTTTCATAGTGAGAACTTATAAAACCTTTATCTGACAGTCGAAAATCAGTCCGAATTTGAGGTGTCTAAAATGGCTCCTTTTGCTTAACTTAAGTCCACTGGCAAGTCTTTGAAAATGTACTTGTGTTTCAAAGATAAAAAATAGATAATTTTCTAAAACCAGGATTGTTTGTGAGTGGAGACCTTTTTTAAAATACTTTGATCCATTCAGACTTTTATCCGTCAAGATAATAATACGTGGCCATATGGTCACGAATTAATATAGTCCAAGATCCCGGGGCCCATAACCTTACTTATTTTCTGATGGAAAAAAACAGTTACAGTAGGTCAGTATTCGTGTCTACAGTAATCGTAAACATATAATATAGTACGCTAGCTTTTACCCAGCTACGGCCAGTTCTCAGGTACCAGAGGCTACAAAATAAGAAGGGTCAGGAGCCATCGTGATCTCGCTCTAATAGTTTTATTTAAAACAGAGTTGGGACGAATATAATCAATGATGTATGAATTTTTCAAATTTCCATCACGACCAAGTTCAACTGAACCAAACGCGTAGCGACCTGAGACTACTTTATTTTTAATTTTATTTCAACATGACATTTTAAAGTATTCATTGTAAAACAGTATTGTTGATAAAACACAAAAAAAATGGTGTCAAATGTAATGCGATTTACTCTGTCTAATCAGGTAAATGTGTGAAGTAAAATGATTATTTGTAAATTTTTTATATTGAATTTATTGTTCTCAGATATTTTTTTATTTAGTTTATTTCTTAAGCATGAAAATTTTATTTATATTTTTATACTGGTTATGATTATCAAGTAGAATATTAAATATTTCATAATCAAATAAAACTCTTTCACAAAATTTTTCACTCTGCTGCAGGCGGCGACAGACTCCTCATACTCGCCATCCAATCGTTCTTCAATTTTGGCAGGGAATTAAATGTTTTTAAATGGAAACTCTACGACAGTTTGATATTCTGTTTTCATCTTAAAAAAAAATAAGCGACTCTCGTTTTTCAAATGCCTGCTAAACTACAGTAAAGCATTTCATGTCTATGCGTGTTTTTTATATCAATTACACGTTAAACGTTTTATTTAATGCAACCAACTATGTAACGACATGTCGCGTAGAACTTTACCGATGCAGTTCATTAGGAGACCGACGAAGTAATTTTGCACCTATCGGGCTTTGTATTTGGAAATGACAATTCTGTGTCACTTTTCAATACTCTTTGGACTTTTAAGTTAAAGTTTTTTCTTGACCTGAGTCCTGTAGTGGCTTAAATATTTCTTTTTATTATGTAGAATCCAGCCCCAAAAGAAAATAAGCAACTTTTAAAAAAATCGGTAGAGGAAGAATACAGGAAGTGGACTTCAATGGCCAACGACAATGATATTATATCACATTTCTCTGTTCCTGGAACACCGCTGTTTCTATGTTTGCTGTGGAAAATGATATTTGAAACGAACAGAATAAATCCAATTGCTTTCAAGTAAGTTTATTTTATACTATTTATATGTAGCCGTGTTTCGGAACTCCATATTACATTACACATAATTGTCTATTAAACCATTCAGTGATATCGAAGTTATAGACATCTATCTATCAAGAAGAAAGTTTTTTTGTATGGTTATTTAAGGTGGTAACACTGATCAATACGCACAGGATCCTCGAACGTATTGGTGCTAGAGCTTTGTCGGCTCACCTACGCAAGTTCTGCGACTATTTAGTATTTGAGGTAACAAATCCAGCTGGGGGTCCCCACATCAACAAGTGTGTGGACGCAATCAACGATATCATATGGAAATACAACATCGTCACAATTGACAGACTTGTTCTCTGCCTTGTGAGTATGTTTAACATTCCAGTTTGCTCAATAATCTTAACGTAAATTTGATGTTTAATTGCCCTAGTCTTGGAATGGCTCAAAATATGGTTAATTTACATATTGGATCACTTTAAGAGTATCAAAATACTATGCCATTCAAAATATGAGAATTATGTTTTGGTTAAAACATCAAATTATAATTTATGCCACACTTTTCAGGTACTGCGCCCAAACCCGGATGGCAACGAGAGTCAAGTGTGTTTATATATCATTCAATTACTACTCCTAAAAGGATCGGAACTCAGAAACAGAGCACAGGATTTCGTAAAAGAAAACTCCCCAGAACATTGGAAGCAAAATAACTGGTATGCATATACTATATTCAACATTCATATAGCAATACCAATATGTACCATTTAGAGTGCATACATTCTGGTATATCTAGTTTTGGTCGAAATTTCTGCAAACATTTATTTCAATGTCTTGTTTTCTGGAAGGCCATAGATAATTCAAAAAAATTAAGAAGCTCTTAATAAAAGGCAGTCTAATTTGCAGCTTTCATGGCTATACTCAACTATATCCCTTAATATTTTTCAAATACCTAATATTAACTCATTTTTATCACTTTGTAAACTAATAAATTGATGTTAATAATATCTTTTAACTTTTGCAAAGGCATCCGCTTGGTGGAATCTGCTTAGGGTTGATATTAGGATTATTCTTAGAGTAGTTGCATTATTACATAATATTATATATTTTTAGGTATGAACGTCACTCAGCTTTCCATCGGAAGTATCCAGAGAAGTTCGCACCGGAAGAGACGAGCGGAGCGTACGGCGGTCCTATTCCTGTTTACCTCAGCAACGTGTGTCTCAGGTTCATACCTGTGTTGGACATCGTAGTTCACAGACATCTGGAGATACCGCAAGTCAGTAAGAACCTGGAACAACTGCTGGAACATCTCGGTTATTTGTACAAATTTCATGGTTAGTTCTCTACATTCAACTTCATGGGTATCATCATTCGTCAATCAACAACCTTTAATGAAAATATTTCCAATATTTACAAGTTAGTTTTAAATATTCTGTGGGCTCGTTTTTGTTTATACAAAATAATTAACAATGTTTAATTATAAATATAAAGGCTAATAAACATCCACGATAGCAATACGTCTTGAAATAGCAGTTAATTATTCCATTAACAAAATATTATCTCACATTATACTTCTCCATTTAATCATAAGAAATATGGATCTATTTGGATAGAAGCAATTTCGTATATAACTTTTCATACAGACAGGTTATTGTCTTCAACAGCACATTATTTGCCTTTAATCACCATATTATTTACATATCTTATATAACCAATAGGTGGGGGTGGGGAGCGTTTAAAGTTATTATCAGCCAAAATAATTTGTTATATAAACTCCAGACCGGCCAGTAACCTTTCTATACAACACGCTTCACTACTACGAGAGTAAGCTACGAGATAAGCCATTACTGAAACGCAAGTTGGTCACAGCTGTATTAGGCTCTCTTAAAGAAGTCCGGGCCCCTGGTTGGGCTACAACAGAAGCCTTCCAGACTTTCCTTGGCAGTGAAACTGAAGCGTGGAGTCCAGACCTTAACTACTATCTAAGTCTGATCAACCGTATGGTTGATAGTATCCTTTAAATTATATCACTTGATTTATTTTATCTAAATTTTTAAAATTATTTGTTCGGTTTAAATTTTCTATCAGGATTTGTGCTTTATATGTGTATTTTTACAATTTCATCACTCCGTCACAAAATAGTAATGATAATAAAAATTTATATTCCTATTAATACAGTAAAGACCTTGACAGTATACAGCTATGATGGGCAGTTCTCATTTCCCGAACACCGATTGGCGCTTCAACGAATATCCGAATCCTTCAGCGCATTGTCTGTACGTGACATGCGTTGAACTGATGTCCCTGCCGGTCCCCCCGAATACGGTCGGAAACAACCTTCTCGATGTGGTCACAAAAGGTTTCGTTGTTATCCCTGCAAACAAAATACAACTCTGGATTAATGCAATAGGGATCATAATGGCAGCGCTTCCTGATCCTTACTGGACCGTGGTCCATGATAGGCTATTGGAACTCATAACTGGGACTGAGATGGTAGAATGGACGTACCAGCATACTCCATTCCAATTATTCAATTTGACGAAAACTAATGAATGTATGTTAGAGAATAAATACAGTCTGACGTTGGCATTAGCGCATGCGGTATGGTACCACGCTGGCCCCGGACAGATTATGCAAGTTCCAACGTGAGTGTACCTTTATATTTTTATATATACCTAACATATTCAGTGTATGAGCTTTGTTTAGAGACATAATTAAGTACCTTGGTGTGTATATATTATTGTTTTGCTAAGCTGACAAAGCCAAAAAAATCAGGTCGTTAATGTTGAAATCTATGCTTACCAGCTACAGTACAAATGAAGATATTGAGAGAGAATTATTTTATCAGCCTTGGAAGCCTAAAATTACTTTCTGCTCTAAGATTATATTTAATATAAATTTAAACAAATCCTTCCAGGTTCGTCAAAGAGAAGATGTCGCCGGAAATCAGGACGGAAGTGCAGCTGATATTCCTGTGTCATCTGATGGGCCCATACTTACAACGTTTCAACACTGATCTGTCAAGAGCTGTCATGGACATAACTATAGTGTTGTATGAGTTACTGGCTCATATAGACAAGTCACAGACCCACTTACAGTACATTGATCCTATCTGTGATCTGCTGTATCCTTTTTACATTTTCATTAATTTTTAAAATATTAATCTTTCTAAAATATTATACAAAAATATTAACGATTTAGGTAACTTTACCCTTTAGGTAATATCTTTTTAGTAACTTAAAATATTTTACTTTCACTTGGGTATTATGATATTTATTTATCAGATATACATCTTCCTATTCCAAACAAAGCAAGTGCGGGAGGAATTAATAAAAAATATTTTCTCTAAGAAATTTCTGTCTCAATTACCGTTTATAGGGGTAGAGTTCGGAAAAATCTTAGAATCAATTTCTTAGACTCTCTTATTCAATAAATAGTTAAAATAGCATTGTATATAAATATTTTCTGTCCTCCCTCGTCCAATTATGGTTGTCTTGAATAATGTAATTGAACAAATATATTCCTTAATTTATAACAGGTATCATATAAAATACATGTTCGTTGGAGATACGATGAAGAATGAAGTGGAAAACGTGATACGAAAGCTACGGCCGGCTTTACAAATGAGACTACGTTTCATTACTCACTTAAACGTGGAACAAATAAACACCGCCTAGCAGAACGACTACTACAGCTACACTCCGTCCAGCTCTAGCTCGAGCTCGGAGTAATACTGTAGTATGAATAGTAAACGAGACTTACGTTATTGACAGTGACAGTGACAGTTATGTGACAAAAATGTCACATGTGAATTACAACAAGGAGGTCGAGTTTGTTATACCTCTGATAGTTTGTGTAAATGCTATTGATTTGTGTATATCGCTGATGTTTTGTGTATAGTAAAGATGGTTTGCGGTCCTAACAAAAGTTTCTGTATACTTCTGAAGGGTTAAGTGTCTTAATGATGGTTTGTGTACCTTGCTAATGGTTAGTGCGTACTGATGGCTCCTGTAATCTGCAGATGGCTTATATATCCTGCTTATGATTTGGGTTACAATCATTGTAAGGAAATTGATTTCTTGGCAGATATTATATATTACATCCGATTTATTATTAGAAAGTGATGTAGATTTTATGATCAAATTATGAGTAATTAATGTTAACAAGTAATTTGAAGTAACTCTGAAACATGACTCAATATACATGTGGCCTTCTATATTAAGTCCATAAATATAAACATAACAAGTAATTTTATATACCAGGTTGATTTCATCATGTTTTAAATACTAACATTACACCACTTTGAGATAACATTTGGCGGGCTTCAAATGTGGTATAGTCATTAATAATTTAGGCATAAATTTGACCAATGTTTTAGCACAATTAAAATTCATAAGTATGATAGTGCGCTAGCTTTTGGAAAAAACTAAGTTTAGGACAGTTTTTACAAATGGTTTTTTCATTAATGTAAGCACTAATATTGTCGTGATTTGACTCATTGTAAGGTTTCATTAGTACAAATTGAGTAACATGTAATTAAGTAATCCAATGATATAAATATAACTGATGACCGCAGTATAGTGAGTTAAAGCAATAATAATGTACAAGATATGTAGAAATGCTGTCTATTGACAGTTATTGTATTTTGATAAAGTTACAGACATGTTCAAGTTCATGAAAGTGTCGAAGATGCAGATTTTAAATATATTTTTTGATGGATGTAAGTAGTGGAACATAGGTTTTGTTCTTGATTATTACAAAAACAGAAAAAAGTACATACATAGTTTGTCCTCTTATGTTGTTTTTATTGCAACAAGTTTCTAGGTCTGTCTTATATTCATAATAAATTGAACTTTTTTCTTCATTTTTTTAACCAATGAAAACAATTTTTGATATTTGTTGAACACTGAAAATATAACTAATGATATGATACTTCCATCGATCTATATTGTGTCTTGAAAATCAGTGTGCCTTAAACTTACAGATACCTGTTATAAATACAAACAATATTACAATTATATCATATTATATACCATAAACCAAATATTGTATGTGTAGCTAGCATTGTTTCCTAGTTAACATTAAATGCTAGAGTGTTTTCTCTCCTCAAGCATACAGTATATAGATATTGAAGATGTAGTCTCAATATAAAATCTTTTATGAAATCATAGTTGCTAGTACAACTTAGGTAAATATGCATTGATTCTAAGCATTTCAATGTCACAACACTAACATCACAATATTTATATCAGTCATAGGAACAGTAAAAGAACAAAATATAACTCATATTTCATTGTCAAAGTTAGTAAATTAACTAGTCTTATTTTTTTAAAAGTGATATATCTTTTTGATTCTTAGCTTTTTAGTAGCTACTGTTATCTTGCCTAGCTCAGATGTTGGGAGCTTCATTAATAATTGTCTATTTGTAATGAAGCTAATTGTAATGTACAGTTGAATATATAAACTGTAATTAATTATTAAAGTTCAAATTTATGTTCTTACACAAATGAAATCGCACAGTTATCTCAACAAATTAAGTGAGTAATGTTTAAACAGTATTTATTTATGTTCACAAATAAGAATGTAGCACATTGTTTTGATGTATCGGCTACAAAATCTTAACTGACAATAGTTCTTTCCTAGATTGATTGACCCTACGCTTATTATATTAATAATATAGTATCAAAGTTTGAATGAAGACAGTTACTATTTTTATTAGTATTTCCATTAATAATGACTAGATATTAGGTGAGCAAACCTACAACAATGTGCTATGCTCTTTTTTTGTACCTCACATTACTACTGTATAGCAAAGATTTGACATTTTTATAGATTATGTATATTTTATTATCCTTTTTTACAATTAATTTATGACATAAATTATTAAAATGCCTTTGATACAATTATAAGCAATAGTTAATGTAGTTTTATAAGTATAATTGACCTCAGATTTATCTTTACATTAACATATGCAAATTTTTACTTACATATATTTTATGATGTAGGTAAGATAAGAGTTATATGCCTCGTTTTAGAATAGCAAATAAAATATTAGAGTAGTTTAAACACTACATACTGTAGCAAATTATGTTCTCATTAGTTATAATTTAAGGTCAGATTTTGATTAAATGTGATCAATAAGTTTTAAAAAATAGAGTAATTTGAGGTTACAATAGCAGTAAATAAAATTAGTTTATTATTCTTGTAATAATTTAGATAATTAGAAATAAAGAGTCATTAAGAGAAAAATAAATGCAATTGTAACTCTTCTTTACATAAAGAATATTATCAAAAGAAGAAATAATGCTTGTTTGTTCTCATCCTTTCAAGATCATTGCAATTATGTCATTTACACAATTTATACCTACCACTTAGTATGTTTTACCACTTTCTAATATCACATGTTAAACTACCATTAATAACTTAAATAATATTGTTATTGTTAATATAAAATTTATATTATGAATCATGAACTGCCATTTTAGATGATTTTACAATCACATAAGAAATAATTCATTTTAAAATGTCAATGTATTCATAATTAAAAATTGGCTTAAAAATTTACATGTAGTTATCATTTTATAAATTCCATACATGTCGCTTTTCAGTTTAATTTCATTTTACATACATAGATTTTAAAATCATCTGATGTATTGCTTTTGAAATAA
>DVQP01000102.1:0-34429 GCA_018231745.1 Danaus eresimus
TATTTGTGAATATTTAAATTTTTCATCCACATTTTATTTTCGCGTTCGAGCATATAAAATTTGTAACATACATGAAAATTACGTCACAAAGCTTTTTCCCGGCGCCACTTTGCCACACAAATTCAGATTCCTCCCCCCACCCCCGCCCCGTCTCTAAAGTGTACGTATTTTATGCATGATCACTTGTTAGTTTTCCACTCGAGTACATCACTACAAATTGCTCATGGCTGATTCATGTAATTTTTATTATTTTTATGTTTCCAATGCTGCCAGAAAACCACTTTCGGCAAGTCTTGTTTAAACATCAATCGTTTTAGAAAGTACTTATTAATAAACTTCTTTCTACAGCATCAACGCCAGTAACATCGGCCTCAGTTAAGAACATCGACACTCCCCCGATTCCCAGCAGTGGTGGAACTCTTAAGCTCAAAGATTATCTTCCGTATATGAAGAATAGAGGTCTTGCGAGAAATGCAATTCCTCAACCAGGTAAAGAAGATCTAGATAACTTAATTAGTTAATAATCTAAATTCCCGTTGTTAAGTTTGCATTTCTATTTTTGCAGCTCAAATGGAGCCCTTGTCTAATGAATCTTACTATCCCGAAACGGTATATCCAACGTCTATTCGGCCGACACCCGTTGGATCTGAAGGTACATAGGAATGAAAATAATACTTAAAATATTATGTATATATAAGTAAAACTTTCGGGTACTTATAGATATTCATGTTTCCGCAGCGACGGAACTGCCTCAACCTAATTTACCGGATGGAGTGGTTATGCCTCAGTCGATGCAAAATATGCATAATCCATATGCAAGATACAGCACTCCATACGCTCCAACGGAAAACGAACCTTATGTAACACCGACTAGCTATCCATATTCGATGAACAAATTTAACAAACCCGAGGAAAACTACAGTTATACCTCGTACACTCCGTCTCAGTACTCATCTCAGATTCCTGATCAGACTTACACAAATCCGTATTACTCCGCAACACACAATAGTGCTACTTTGGTTACGGACTCACAAAACCCGAATATGTTCAATCAAGGAAATATGAACCAAAATTCTAATCAGTACGGCTACGCTGATCCCAACACCAGCCAGATTTATGGCCAGATGCCACCAACACCAGATGCATCCATGCAATACAATCAAACGGATTTTAACGCGGGCTTCGCTCAAATGCAGATATCCGGACAGAAAGTTGAACAGCCGACAAGTTACAGTGGTGAATATTCAAAGACACACTACAGTGTACAGTATCCCCAATCGTTCACTTCTAATATGTCGACGTACAGTCACGCCGGACAGAATTCTAATACAAGTATTGTACAATCCCAACTACCCTCTGATGGCAACGTGAACTATACGTATGACCCGATGACACATTATGGACAGACAATGTCCAATATGCCCAACACTTCTCAAACTCCAAATATTCCACCAGCAGCACCTAGTCCCGCCCCAAATCAAAACTTCGGTCCAGCAACAAGTGTGCAAAATTTGTCAAATCCTATCCAAAATGGGGCAAATCCCATGCAAAATCTTGGCAACTCGGTTCAAAATGTCGGTAATCCCATGCAAAGTGTCTCAAATGTGCTACCAAATATGGGTACTCCGATTCATAATCCCGGAAATGCTATGCAGAATATGAACAATCCTATGCAAAGTGCCGCAAATACTGTTCAAAACTTTGGTGCATCGGCCCAAAATGTTGCCAATTCCACGCCAAGTGCTGCTAATACCATCCACAACGTTAATAATCCAATGCAGAATATGACTAGTTCTTTGCAAAACAATGTAAATCCTCTGCAAAATGTCCCCTATCAAGCACAAAACTTCGCAAATTCTATGCAAAATTTTAGTAATCCGATGCAAGCCGTTCCTAATTCCATGCCAAATATCCCGAACTCTTCTGCGGGGATGACGACAGTGTCAGCCTTTAATCCAGAAACTCCATATGCCTATTCGAGTACCTATGAGACTATATCGCAGGGCTACGTTTACACAAATGCAGGCAGCCCCATGACTTCAACCACAAATGTGACAGCTTTCTCTATCGGACAAACTTACAGTAACCCAACGGATTCTGTATCATATATTGATCCAAATTTGTCACAAATAGACGCTATGGACAAGCCTATCAAGTCGCATGTCACCGGCCAAGCCATAACGTCCACAATACCGAGTTACCAAAACTACAACCCTGCTGTAAATTATGTAATAGACCAAACTTACCGAGCACCTGCTCAGTACACGGATTCCATGAATACCAGCTACGGGCCCAACTATCAAAATCACCCCGGCTACGTTTATAACCAAGCAACAGGCAATTACGAGTATAATTACGGGTCACAAAACTCCTTTACAAATTATGGGCAGAGCACTGCGGATGCTCAGGAACCTGTCAAGGAATCCAATTGGAATGTTCCTGGAGTGTATACTAGCGCTGGCGTCTGCCAAACTGTTCAATCTCCTTCGGAAAACCCCCAAGATGTTCCTCCGCAAGGAGGCAATACACAAAATTATTATAATCCGCCATACGGCTATCTCACTACAACCAACCAAGCTAACGAATTCGTCAGTCAACCAGTGACTCAATCGTACGCTTCTGAGATAACAACCAATTATGGAGCTAATATGAACAATTCGACGTACATCCAGTCAGGACAGCCGCAGTACACGAGCGTTTCATATTCAAACAATCAAGGTAAGTAAATGTATACATTAATATACACTAGGTGCGAATACTAACTATGTAGATGGTGGTACGGAGGTAGCGAAATGTTGTAACTTTATTCGAAATAAATATTTGTGAAAACATTGTGATTTTTATTTTTCCTTTCCAGTGTCAACTGCGAAGGAAAATGTGACTGAGCACTCGAATAGCCCGATACCCGTCGAGCATACGAATCAGCCAACCCCAGTTGAGAGTACTCCCAAAGAGGTCGATGACCCGAAACCCAGTAGTGTTAAAGTAGAAGAACCAAAGACCGAACCGACATCCTTTGATCTCCTCTCGGGACTTGACTTTTCTGTAGAGCAAACACCTTTAAAACCCGAAATAAAAGTGCCCCAAATATCCGAGAAAGCAATCTTTAAGCCTAGCATAGTTCCAAAACAAAAACCAGTGGATACAGCAGAGCCCAAAGAAGAAACAATTGATAGACCTCCAAAAAGGGACCTGTTTTCGGATCCCATTTTGTTAAATCAATTTACACAGGAAGTGAAAAATCTCCAGAAACTCACAGACACTTTCACTAATAAAACGTCTACCGGGTTGACAGTTTTAGACGCCAAATGGAAGCACTTGCAGGAAGTCCAGGTAAGCTCATTTCATTTTAATTGAAACACTAAAGTTTTTGAAGTGAAAAGCTTCGGTAGTCCTTGTGTTGTTTTGTTGTAATAAAATATATAATAATTACAATAACGAGAACTAACGAAGTCAATTTTAGTCAAAGGAAAATGCTCGTCGTACAAAATCAGTCGCATCCCGCTACTGTCCCAGCACTGCGACCTCTGTGGTGCCTTACGACGACTCGAGGCTCACTCTCAAATCTGATTCCGATGCGTATATCAACGCCACATATTATAAGGTAGTGTTTGCTACTGGTCTTAGAACTTCTCATTCTAAATTCGGACAAATGTCAATTTATCACGTGGAATGATTCGTTTCAGCAATTGGCCTCATGGTGTATTCCCCTCGTAATATCCAAGTGTCCCAAAGAGAACGAGCACACAACATTCTGGAAAGCCATGCTGGAAAATAAAATCAGCTGTATTGTGTGTCTTCTGAGTGAAATCGAGGTATGTCTTTTACGTTACGGAATTTTCATAGCGACGTCTCCATGTACGATGTGAGTGATATTACTAAATATATTTGTGAACTTCTAGATGCAAGGACGCGCTTACTGGCCGACAGCTAAAGGGCAATCTATAGATTTAGCAGACGGGCTCAAGGTCACCTTGGAGGACGTCATCTGCAATGTCCATTGGAGCGAGCGACGTCTCACTGTATCGTCGGGGAAGAACGTCGCCAAGGTCCAGCATTATCAAATAAACGTGTTTCCTGCCAAGTAAGTTCACAAATTATTATATCAAAAAGACGATGATAAATAATTTACAACCTTACTGTGACGTACGAACTAACTTGTATGTCTTATAGTACATTATATTAAGTCTATTAGAATATTTAAATAACATTCTTGTTTGCGTCCTCTGCTGTCCGAAATACATTCAATTGATTTGTCATACACTATTAAACTGTTTTGAATGACAAAGTTGTATCAGTATGGACATTTTTCATGTTTACGTATGGAATAAGACAGCCTGAAATATAAACGAGTCAAAGCGTGCTAATATGTTGTTTCCAGGATAGTGTGTGGTCCGCTCGTCCTGCTAGCCGACCGCGTGCTGAGCGTGTCGTACTTGGGCCGTGACGGCGACCGGCTGGGCGGGGCGTGCGTGCTGGACGCGGCGGGCGCCGGCCGGTGTAGCGTGCTGGCCTTGCTCATGACCGTCATGTGTCAGCTGAGAGCCGGACATGTGCAGCTCTGCGGTGAGTTAGCTGTGTGTGTGTGACTGTGTGTCCGTGTGTGCGTGTGTGAGTGGATTCAACTACATCAATGTGGGCGTGTGAGTTAGCTGTTTACTTAGGAAGTGATCGGTGTTAGTGTCAGTCAGATGATATTCCGTCTCTTTCGTGCTGTCTGAGGATATGAAACCTTCTAGCTTAATACTGGGACGGATGAACGAACAATTTGTTTTATTTGTATTCTTATTTTTTTTGTCCTTTTCTATTAGATACGTTGGAGGAGGGATGCGTCAAGCTTTATGAAAATCGTACGAACGTTCTAGAAGACACCAAATATTTGGCGGACGCGTACAGGACGGTGCTGTTTTACGTCCAAGGAGTTCTTTGTTCAGGTAATATTGATAACCTAGCATTAAATAAAATGAAGACAAAACCTGGTTCTTTGTGAACTATATATTTATTATAAAACAATTATCAAAAAGAATCGTGGTTTACTCTAATCTTCGACAGAGATTATATTACATGTGTATAATATATTTTGGTATGTATTTTATCCAGGGACAACAATGTTCAACGGGGAGGCGGTAACCACAACGACTGGAGCGTCATTCCTCCCCCCCGGCCCCGCTGTTCCCCCCTCCCCTTCCCCCTCCACCCCCTCCCTCCCCTCCGCCAAGACCAAGTTCTCAAGGGAATCCTTCGAGGAAATGAAGCAACTCCCTGGCCTGAAGAGCGGTGATATGAAAGACCCTCTGAATTTCCTCGATCCACTGTGGAGTCTGAAGAAGAAATAGCATTGGCAGCTGCTTTGATCAGCCATCATCAAAGTTAGCCTAACAGAAATGTAAATTATCGTTATAAAACATTGAGACGACCAGCTGGACTCTTGGTTTGTAATAAAAAGCCTGTGCAACACAAGCTGTAGTAATGTATAATTAATATTTATCACATTCCGGGTCGTTGTTTACGTCACGGAGTCTGAAACAAAATGTAAGATACCGTACACCGTAAGAAAAATTACAAGCCGGCTGAGCAAACCGACGATAAGTATTGGCGTCATTATAATATGAAAAATTTCAACAATACAGTAATTGGTTGTATTCCTTAAATTCCTTTATCCCAATTTCCTAATAAAAAGTTTCCTGTTCCCCAAACCTCCCATATTTCCCCCCACTCCAGATCCATCAGCGGCCATCACGATAGTATTAGAGCGTAACAAGCTTGGGCGACGAAACAACATTCCATCAATAAGCCTTAACACTATAGCAATAAAGAATGTTTTAGAACTATACAACAGAAGGCATCTTTTACTTTTCTAACTTTATATTTAATAATTTAAAAGTATTTAAACATATTAAGCAATTTTTATCATATTTAAATATTTTTCATGATTATCGTAGCTTAAGACTCGTTAAAGTATTTAAAAATAGGACCTTTGAAATTACGGCGGAGTTTTTTTGATAATTAAATATGGAGACTGCTAAGTATAAAAGCTGTATTGAATTATAGTGTATTAAATAATTACAAAAAAGCGTGTGTTTCATTTTATTTTATTATTATATTTGTAACAGCAGATGGGGTTAGTAACATACGAATACGGACTTCGAGAAGTAAATAACGATCATCGAAGCTTTTAACGGAATTCCGTTATTTATATATTTGCTAACCTGAGAAAATATTCGCAAACAATTAAAACGATCAATATTTATTATGTAAAGCAAGAATGAATATCTTTGGCATTTAAATATACCTTTTAAACAGCTTACACAATATATAAGTTTGACGGCTCTAAATAATTACGTAAGTAAACACTGAGTACCGCAGGCAGCGCCAATGTTAAACCATCGTCTCAATCTGATAAATCAGCTGTTATTTCTTTCCTAGTCTTATTCCCTAGCGTTCTTGTTTCTTAATATTTTTTGTATTGCTGTTGGTGATAACGTATTAATAGGATTACTTTTCGTTGTAGTATTCACAGATGAAACTTTCCCATTGTAAAAGGACTAGATAAGTCGACTTCGACTTCCTGGCACAATGGCCATTGCTTAAATAGAAAGATTTTTTTTATATATATAGTCAGAATGCGATACAGAGTGGTTCAAAATTCTAATGAATCTGAAAGCTACTAATGTAAGCCTGATTATGGAATTCCTTGGCCAGTCATAACTAACAGCTCTTACTGCAAATAATAATTTAAAATTAAGGCTGCATGCCTTGCCTCACATGTGATTTTATTTATTATTAATATGTATTGTTGTATATTTTATATAATTCAATATATTATATAACTTAACTTAATAAGTATGCTATAGTGATAGAATATAAGACTATAAACTGTTTTTCAAATAAATGTACAATGTTTTTCCGCTTTTAAACTCCTCCTGATACGTCTTGAGGATCATCTCCTGTGAACTCGGTTCAGGTTGTATTTAATTTAATATTTATATGACATAAATATTAAAAAAAAATGTATACTTTCATCATAGCCAGGTCTTATGAATAATCCTGCAATATGGATCCAGTCATACAATTAAACTATGTCGTTTCAAGTACAATTTTTTCATCGGATTGGCTTATAATATCGTTATAAATTTTTTTTTTCTTCCAAAATTATGAAACTGTACTCAATACCAACAAGTTTGTCTCGAATCTTATGAAGACACTATAACGTCCTTAGTAACTAATGTATGAACTTGTCTAGGGACAATCATGTCATTTGCACTGTTTGTTTTAATCTATAATTTAAATGTTTCATAGAATAAAATTTTAAATAGACGCCCAACGTCCAGTTAAGCAATTCAAACTTCGATAGTGAAAAATCAATATTGTTTAAGCTTTTGAAAGCATTTTGATGTCGCCTTTTGTTTCACTTAACCGTTGCCTTCAGTATTAATTTTATAATTGTTATAAAACAAACGGCCAACGCTTTATTGTAATATGATCATTAACGTGGAATGTCACTCAGTATGAAGATTATACGATAATGAAACAGAAATGTGTTCCACACCTCAGTTTACTAGTCTGATAATTAAAAGAAAGAAAAATTACATCTATCGAGAACGTTAAAAATAGCATGAAAAAGTAGAATTAAGAGAGAAAAGTCAATTTTTTTAACCATAACTTTAAATTAATAAAAGGTTTATTACGTTATCCATAGCTATTAACGAAAGACTTAATCATATATTAGTAACTGAAAACCTGCAAACGAGTTTTCCGTATATCGTTAGCAGGTGTTTTTTTTATATTAATGTTTGTGATCTTAGTAGGAGATCACATTGACCGAGCAGATATTGAGCGTTTGAATTTTCAGGAAGCTTTCGACACTATTACATACGAAATATGAGTAAAAAGCATTCAATGAATGCTCGTACTAAGCATATTTTATAACATCACCAAGCTTTTTTCAACTGCTTAAGTATAGCAGCACGCAATAGTGAAAATATAGCTATATTTTTTTAAATTTATCAACTTGAAAGCCATAGTTCTATGTAATTTGTGATCGGTAGAATTTTTAATTTATTTCTTACCTTTTTTATTCATAAAATTGTAAAGCTAAAGAAAACAGAGCGAGTAAAATACTTGAGTGAAATTGCGAGTCTTAATTGAATACGACAGCTGTTGTATTTAGTTGAGCTATTGCAGACTTTACGTACCGTTACTAAATGCAGGATGAGTTGTTCTACCAAGGAACAAATTATATTACCTTTAACCAACAATCAATGTGAGGCTCAAAACTTATTGGTTTTGACATTGGTATTTTGTCATTTAGTTTTATAATAGCAGTCTTTGTACTCGTTAAAGATCCTATGTATCATGTATTACGTAATCTACTCCGCATTGTTAATTTCTTTTATTTGATAGATTTAAAATATATAAAGTATTGGCACTATGTAAGACAACTCAGAGCTGAATATATTTGTTCGAGGTTCGAAAACAAGTGTTTCAATGACCTTTCTTAATTATTTCGAAATCAATTATACAGCCGATTAATTCCTGGTTTTGAGAATCGTATGTCTTCTAAAGTTGCTGGAGTCTATTTAGTATCAGGACTGGAAAATTTGTCCCCAATGCGATCTAAGACTCTCGCGAGGATTCATTTAAATGTAACTAATATTTTTCGAATTATACTAAACGTATTTTTATTTGTTTTTAATACTACATGCTCCGACGTTTTGGTTACTTGAAGCATTTTATCCCGTCTGCCAGTGATCGCTGTTGCTGCAATGTAACAGAAACGTCTGGAGAATGTTTTTTTTTTTTATTAAATACCCATACTATAATGCGAAATATTTTAGTTTCATTTTAACTTTTTCCCCGGATGTGATGATATTAATATTTTTTTACATCATTATCCTATTACAAAATTCAAACTAAAATTAGTACATTTTATTTAATAAGCTAATAGCTTGGTTTATTATACGGCATAATTTTATATGAATCTTAACAATATTTTGTTCTAGCGTCGTCAGCGGGCATAGTTAGCCT
Source organism: Danaus eresimus (assembly GCA_018231745.1). NCBI lineage: Eukaryota > Metazoa > Arthropoda > Insecta > Lepidoptera > Nymphalidae > Danaus > Danaus eresimus. The sequence goes on from DVQP01000102.1 coordinate 9,028, forward strand.
CAATTAATATATATACTAAGTGTTATTGTATGATGTATCTCAAAACTTATCAAACTATTTTAAAATATTTTATGATATAATATTATGCAACAAAAAACAAATCGAACCTTTAATTTTTAAATTTGTTTATAAATGGGCGACATATCCTCTACATTCATTTTTTTTTTGTTTTAATTTTAAATTACTCTTCAAAACAATGTAAAACTTATGTTTGCATAACATTTTTAACGTATTGAACATTAATACTTTTATTGTAATTCAGATGTAAATAAGACCTTACTTTAAAAAAGTGTGAACAATGAAGTTTTAGTTCAAAAACTCTTTCTAAATAAAATGCGTTTATTAAATAATAACGAAAGGTCAGTAAATTAATATTCCGCTCAACGCTAGTCGTCTGAAGCTTCAGCAAGCTAAACTCGCTCGGTAGTTCCGCACCGACTGTCGTTGGTCAGTACTGAGTTCCCAGTAGTTCGGCTCGAGCCGCCGATAAGAACGCATGCGAGTGTATTAGTTCGCTGTGAAACCGCGCACGCGCTCTCGCGATCACAACGTATTAACCCGACGAAAACAGTTGGAAATATTATCACACCACCCTCTTTACTGAACGCAACAATGACAGTGACGTTTCGGGGGATGTGACAGAACACGCCTCTTATTATGATTGTGTACATTTAGTGAAATTTTCAGTGCTGAAACATATTGAACAAGGTAAACCCATTGACCGTTAAATTTTGTGACATAAATAGTGTTTGTGAACTGTGTTTGTTATACGTGATAGAAATGAGAATGGGTCATAGTGCTGGGTAGCATGATGATGCGAAAGGAAGCTGCCGGTTCGCCCGGCGGGACTGATATCACCTTAAACTCAGCCGACTGCCTTAATTTACAGCAAATTCTTCAGGCTTTTAACTCTAATATAAGTGAAGAGCATGCTTGGGCGTTATTTTACCAAGCTTCAAAGTGTTACCAGAAATGTTTGGACGAAGGGACTGCATACTACCTGCCTACCGAGCTAGGGCATGTTTTGCTTCATAAAGATGGTACCGTGCACCCAGGCACGCTGATGTATATAAGAGGTAAGTTACACAGATAATCAAACATAATACGAATGGTATTACTTTGAATATTTCAAACAAAATGTAATAAAATCCCATTGACTATAGTTAAGACAGTTGCTTTAGGAACTTAGGTTGTTAACAAATAGGCAATTATGTTTTATTTACATTATCTTCTTAAATTGTTTTTAAGCTGCTAATTAGTATAATGAACAATAAATTATCCACATAAACAATATTGAAAATTATATAATAATGAAACGTTAAAACAGTGCACATACATAGTTATATTTACTTCGATTGAATGTTATTTCGTAACATCTCTTTTTGAATTCCCTGTATAATGAAAAGTTATTCGTTTTGATAAATATATAATACAAACAAGTGAATTTTAAACATACAAATTAATATCCAATGTGGTCTCTAATCTGAAATGTAATTTTATTATTGATTGATCACGTCAATATTTTAATATGGTGACATAAAATATGTGGCGTTGTGTAGTTTTAGTATTGAGTTCTCGCGATTCGGATAACTACTTACTAAAAAAGAACGTACCTTAATGGCGGTAGTAATGACCTTGCGATTCGTTATCTTAGGTTTTGCTTTTAAATAATATGCTCTCTTATCACACTATTAGCATTACTAATTCAAAATGACGGGGTAATCGATTTTTAATTTCAACAAAATATAGACAAGAAATACGTCAGGATTTACCCTTCGGTGATGTTATTTACATAATTATTATAATTTATATAGTATCGATTTATTTATATAGATAAGAAATTATTCCTATCGTAATTTTCACCTCTATTTATAGTTGTGAGTACGTATTCAGATATAGTATCTACTAAAGGCGATTTAAGATAGTGTCGTTAAAAAGAAAATAATTAAGTACTTACCCAATTGATTTAATATTTTATTTCTCAAAACAAATACATAGTCGCCAAAATGCACGTTAAATTGTCAATTGCATATGTTTTTGTTAACATAAATGAAAAACATCTGAGTTTATGAGAATTAATTTTCAAATATTGATGGTTATATTTAAAGCCGTTTGTTTTAAATTGAATAATACGAAACGGGTTAGCATTCCAAATTGTCTTATCGAATACGTTTCAGTCGCCAGTCAGTCTAGGAAGTGAATTGATATCTCAGTTTCTCGACTGTAAGAATTTGATGTTTTTTTATAAGACACGCAATTAAACGTTACATGACACTTACTTGAAGACGGTCACTTCCCAGACTAATGTAGCTTTAATAATAACATCAGCTAATTTGTTGTATCGTATGTTACCAGTTACACGAACATTTCTATGTATCTAGGCGGCACAGATCTCTGACTTCGCCGCCGTCATTATTTACGTATGCAATTTGACCGGACCAACATCTTTATATGCATTTTATTGTGTGCTGACCCATTTCGTGTCCAAATGAATTTATTAACCGTCCGCCTTGTATACTTTGATATGATTCTAATACACTGATTTCCATCACGTGTATTACAATGTAATGTCTTCCCACACTCTTTCATTACTTCGATGATCATATATTTTAAATTTATAAGTATATAACAATCATGTGTTTCTACCTTGATTTAAACTAAATTACAATATATTGGATTAATGATAGATACATGTTATTCACCTTATAAAAATCCGTGATTTTAAGTACGTTAATTTCACAGAATAAGGAGGTGAAGAAATACCAAATGTGTTATATATATATGAAGATATTAATACAAATGTTTTGATAAAAAATTTATCTTTCAATCAGAAAACACCTGTAATGAGATCGATCTAAATCCGTGTACAATGGCTTCTTTTCCTTCTCGTGTGTTGACACGAACACATAATACGAAACATAACTCTCTTTTTATCGTCGCCTTAGTCGGGTAAAGACTAGTTACCGACCCGCTTTTTAACGTCTCTTCCGTCGGTTTTTGTCTGTGTTACATACTGTTTCCCACGTAAGAACATCTCATTATTGCTGGAGAATTATCTTTCATTCTGTATAAGTTTTTACTAAACTACCTTGTTACGAAACTGATATACATAAAAATATTTGTACTTCCAAATTAAAATAAAATAAAAAAAACTTTAAAACATACACACTTGTAAATTAAAATAAGTTTTTGATATTTGTTAGACTAACGACATTATAAATAAACCATTAAGATAGACAATGATTTTGTTAAATGCAATTTTATTTATTAAGTTCCATAGCAAATAATCGTAATAATAATAATGTTTTAGCCAAAAAAAGATATTCATGAATAGGATATTATGTAAATAAATAAAAAAGACTTTAATCTGCATAATTAATTATATATAATTATATGTGCTTAACGATGTTTCCATGGTGATGAGGCCTCACTAGGCCTTATTGTTCACATCTTCATTCCAGATTTCTCTCCGATGACAGCGAAACCTCCGCTATTCCGGAAAAAAATCACAATGGTAGATATTTTTAAGTACGTAATAAGTAGCGTGGATTAATCTCAAGTTTAGTAGAATAATATATATTACATACATATATGTATATGTGACCTCAGTCATATATATATGTATGTATTTTAGAAAGATAATAATAATTCAGACTTAAGTTTCTGGTTTTCGTTTTCTAGAACGTTCTAAATAAAATCGATTTGCATAAGAATTTCTTTGGCGGCCATCGATAAACAAAATTGGCTTTGAAGAATCGGTTCCCGTTCGTATAAACGTGAGGGACAATGGGCTAGCTCAGAGTTCTTGGTGTATATTTAAAATTTAAACCATTTATAGATGAATGGTGTGTACGGTTACAATCTTACCTGTCGATCGTCAATGGACTTCCTAGAAGTGGTGTGGAGCCTGCAGGTATAGAGCGCTACCAAAAAGAAATTCGTTTGAAGCGTTATATCCGTAGAATTTCTCCTTAAAAGGTTAATTGATATATTTATATAAGAATCAATAATGACATGAGGTGAAGCTGAGTAAAAAATGCAAAAGAGTCGCTTTAATAATCTACTTGTGCTAAGAAATTATTTCGAGAATAATTTTCTTCATCAGTTTTACTTAGCTTCTGGTTGAAAAATAATTTTAATATTATAATTGTTCTCTGTTCTAAGAACAACAGCCACAAAATTAAGGCTTTTGAATAGAAATAACAGTCACAAAATTAAGCTTTTGTTTTCATTTACCTTTGTTAGGTAATCCCAAATGTTTATTTAAGCAATCGCTTTTAAGAAGTTTGAATAAAATTTTGACTCTAATTACAATTTGTTTTTAATTTGTTTTTGTTTTCGTCTATAACAAAGTAAAAAGGGCAGATTCGTTAAAACAAAACGTTGCTTTAAATTATTTCAATTACTTATTGCATTGTAAGTGGCCCATGAATACTAGCCGTCCATAAATAAACAGTATGTGGGCGTCATGCTGGCTGGGTAAGGGTGGGTCCTTGCTGGCTCAAGGTCGCTCGATCGATATCCTCACGGAGGCTACATCGTTACTCTAGTGACGTCACATCCGGCGGATAACTACTGCATTTCCTGCAACAGGTTTACGATAGCAGTGATGTATATCGACTGTAGTTTCATGACACTGTTGGTTTTGTTTATGTCTAACACTCGGTACATTCACATTTACACGGACTTTCTATGAACAATAGATATAAAATTTTATAACATAAACTATTAAATATTGAACGGTAATAATAATTTTGCATTAAATATTGCCAATAATTTCTGCTAGAACGCAGCTTGCTTCCAGTACCATCAAATTTATTAGGAGACGTCCATTGACATTCGTTAATAACATATAATAACAGGCAGATGTTAGCTGTACGCATCTGACGAGATACTAACGTTTTATGCTCACGTAAAGGTGGCAAATAATTGGCGACCGGCTCCAGCGCTGTTCATACCATGCGAAATGTGTCCAGCTCGTGCCATAGATGCCAAGTATGGACGGTAATTCCAATATGCCCGTTTGCTTTAATAAGTTACCAAGTATATTTCTAGTCGTCATTCCCCTTTTGTTTTTTTTTTATTCTAAATTTACATCTGAGACGTAACTATAATTGTACTTTTATTTATACCAAGTGTTCCCTTGGCACAATTCCATTCAAACTGACTGTTGTCAACACTGGATGTTGGAAGGTTCTTCTTAATCTGGATTACTTGAACGATATAAATTTAATTACAAGGCATAAATTATTATAACAGACAAGTCAAACTTAATGTAAATTATGTATTTTGACTCTTGGTTGATAAAGGCATAGTTGTAAAAGTTTGGAATTATGAAACATTTCTTTCGTATAACTTCTAATTTGTAATAACTTTTACTAACACTGAACTAGTAACGAAAGTCATTTTTTATGCCTTTTTATTTCGTTTCCCAAACGATTTTCATTTTAAATGTAATTTCGATATCAATCAAGGTTCGTTCACAGAGCGGGTGTTATCGCACAAGCTATATATTAATTTGTATGACCGATGACGTACTCTCTGTTTCATACATTATCGTGTTATAATGAAAATTCGACCTTTGTATTAGATAAGATTGCGAATTATTAATAAATTACATTATATAAAAAAAAAACAACAAATCGCTTCACATTTTCGATTATAATTATCATTTTTAGTCGTATCTCACGAACACTATTTAATTGTCAGCAGTCACTTATAACAGTGTCAATGAAAAGTACGATCTCGAGAGCCGATAGAATCTTCAATGTTTCAATTGAATACAGATGCTTCAAAAAAACATCCAACAAGACATGTACGACGTTAATTAGATCTTTAAGTAGGTAATGTGAAATATATAAAATAATAAATATATATATATATATAAAACTAATATATTTTCGGATTCACAACGCGATTTTTTATTACTTTATAAAAAAACTACATAACCGTAATCACGGTTGCTGTGAAGTAACCGAAACGTCGGGATTATATATATACACATATGTATATATTTATTTTAAAAGAAAGATTCCTTCAGAAACAGGAGAAATTTCCAATTATAATACACATGTGTGCATAAAGCGGCTTCTTTCATATTCTTTGCATCCGTTAATGTACTCGTCTTAGTTTTTTTTCTTATGACAAGGTAGTTTATACAGAAAGGAAAATCTATCCAGGACCTTAGTATGTTTGTAGATAAATTTTCATTTAAACAATTAAGCTGTAAAACTTTAGTACATTTATATCATTAATTATATTATCTTTTAGCTTGCGGTCCTTTTTTTTTCATACAAATTGATAGATTGTTGTTATTATATTGTAAATGTATTACTTTGTCCGTAACAGGTTCCGTAACCCGTAGATCAGCCGGACGTTACGTAATAATATGCTCACCGAATAATGAGACTACAAATTTATGAGCCACAGAGCTCGTCTTAATGATGAGGATTGAATTGATAAGTAATGACGTCTTCAATGATATAAAAGTTTCTTTGTCCTATTTTGATCTTATTATCATATTTTTTATACGTAAATGTGCTACTAAGTTCTTTACAAATAATGCAAAATTTGATTTCACTCTGAGGACAAAACGAAATCATTTTCTTCAATGTCACACCCAGATTGTAACAAGGAATCGTAAGTAATCTGATCGTTCTTATCAATATTTCTGCATATCAGATAAAATTTTCTTTGTACTCCTCATTGGATGAGATAAATTTATTGTTCCGACATATGACTGTCATTATCGAATAAAATCTTATGCGTGTTACTTATAAAGAAAGCTATTAATACAAGTTTGATTTAAACAATTTGATTATTATGTATTTCATACAAAAAATAACGTTAAGTCTCGTACAAGCGATTGTAATAAATCTTCGAACACGATAATATCAACTTACATATACGAATTGATAACTAGAAGGGCCTATGTTAGGTTGAACTATAATAATTTGTGGAAGGAGCCTGTACCTACCGTTCGTTACTTTTTTGTCAATTAAAAGTCATATAAAATGTTATTTCATTATTTCGGCGGACTCGTGACGTCCTATTGTGATGTATCGTTTACACTAGATCATCACATAAATTATGTCATCAATCAAAACACCTTTCGCCGCTATAATAAGTCAGTAGTCCTCTCTCTTTCTACATAAGGTCGACTTTCTACAGAATATATATATGAAAATTTTCTGATAATTGGTCTGTATGTATAGACGAATGGAACAATGAATATTGAGTAGCATTGCGTAAACATTTTAAGCGTTGAAGAATGTTCATAATACTTATCTTAATCAGCGGTAACTTTACCTCCGGGTTTGTTATAATTTAAAAATGTAACCTGTTTTATTGGATGATAATTTCGATGTTTCGTAAGGTGTGCATCTGGCTGCACGTATGCCGGCCCTCGTTGCACCATCGACTATGATATTTATCTTACTTTCTTAATGTAAACATCTTAATAGTTATTCGTGGGAACATTTTAGTTGAATCATTTGTTACTTTTATTATAATTATATTTAATGATATGTGGACTTTTAGGTTTTTTATGTCATACTATAGTGTGCTTCTAATGCTTTTATTCTGTATTTGTTATTAGTAACGTCAATTGTGAAATTTATGTTCCACATTCTGAGATTTTTCATTTGCATAAGACATTCGACGTTTTTAATTCATGTTTCTATTCAAATTATTCGCTACAGTTATTTATGTGTTTTATTTGTTAAGATAAAAAAAAATGGAATAAAAAAGCATTGAAAACTATCTAGATTTTTTTTGTTGCTATAAAAATATTTTTATCTCGTATTAAGAGGAGATCTTGTAGTGTTAGGTGTATCTGGTTTGATTTTCCGATACTATCTTGAACGTCATAGCCAAAGTTGACACTTTGTAAATCTTGCATGATTTATCCAGACGCGATGAAATTATCTTTGACGAAGGCCGAAGAAATGTTTCCATTCGCTCGCTATATTTGCTTAATGATTACACAATGAATGCCTTTGATTTTTAAATCGTCTCTTTGAATATAAATGTGTGAGCGTATGCGAAAAAGAATATATTTTATATATCCTTGATACTCTGGTGTCATATTTAACTATTCACTGACACATGACATGCGGCCTTGAACGACGCGGCGCATGCGCACGCGCAGCGCTGTATGTGAGACATTGCACGACGGATTAATTCTAACCTATGTCCACATGCATTACTAATGCTAATTAGAGTGAAAGAAACGATAGTGTTTTGAAATAAACATGATTCCACAGAAGTAATTTTATTTAACACCAAGAGTAATCATAGAAATCTTTTATATTTTTTAGGAAATTGCTTAGATGTGATGTTACCTTTTAATGTCGTCCAAGTCATTGGAAAGACTTTCGTTTCCAATGAATAAACGTATATCTATTCTTCTTTAACAAAATTTATACGAAACTATTTCCTGACAAAATCTATACAATCCCAAACAGAATGATTAAGACTGTTGAATATATAACACAGTCTAATACAGAGCCTCCGATTTAACGAAGTTTGTTAAAATAATGATTTAATATGTGTTATAATTATTTATATATAGATATGAAAAATATACTTCAAGTATCTAATGATTATAACCTGTTGCAAAATGTATGTCTTTATAATGAAAGATCTTTTTTTGAGTTCATTTTATTTAAACGTAGGTCATATTTGCCAAAATTGTATAAGTAGGTTGAATGAATTCATTTGTTAATAGACAGTTTCGTATTGTAAATAATCATGCTTTAATTATAGAAAAAAACTTCTATAATTTATGATTAAAGCCTTCATGAGCTGGAGCTGATGGTTCCGAGTAGTCAGAAGTCCAAGGGAGACATGATTCAGAGCATTACAATAGTCTGCTCTCTCCTAACTGGGGCGTAGGATTGCGGCCTTGGCGCGGCGGACAGTGGGTGGATGCTTTGACATTTGATATGCTTCACACGTTTATTTGATCTCGGATGACAGCTTTTTTTTTTATAAAGGTACATAATATCATAGATATATCGTTATTTCATGGTAAAAAGGCTAAGCTTATCATTTAGAATGGTTTTATTATCAAAAAAGCATGGAAACATCTGTTCAATTAGCGTAAATTTTGTTTAATAACATTTATTAACATACTTAGATTTCAAGTATAATTTTATATAACATAGTACATCTAAATTAACATATAATTAATATAACAATAAGAAACTACTAGTTTAGGAGTCACGCGATTTACAACAAGGTCGTAACTGTATCCGTTGACCAGATGCGACTTCGGTAATGGCAGATTGATGCTGATTATATCTCTAAATAACCTGTCAACAGCATGATGCTATCGTTCTGAACTCATTAGGAGAACATTATACTAAACAAGAAATATTTAACTTTTGCTGGCGCTATAACAGTACTCTATGCTGTTTAATTATGATAAGAAAGATGTCTATAACGTAGAGATGCTGTCATCTAAGGTGTCCGCATAAGGAAGGTCACTACATAAATCCTGTTCACACAAAGCCACAAAACTGACCTTAATATGTTTTACTTTTGGTCACCTTTATATTAACAGGGATTTTAAAAGATTTTCTTGACATTTCCTATAAATAAATACATTAATTTAGCCTTGTCGTCCGAGATAAGCAAGATCATGTAACTTGATAGACATATCGTATTATTTATGATGTAAATCCTTGAAGTGTTATAAAGTTGGCTACACCAGCAAAGGGGTCAGCCAAAGAGGATTCATTGGATATAAGCCAACTTTAAGCTTTATATATGTACTTGAAAATCAGATGTTTTATAGGATGTAACGGATACGGAAGTGAGGAGCTGATATTGCGGATGGAAACCTGATTTTAAAAAACATTCTATTGATTAGGATTGCGAAACTTTATTACTTCAGATAACGTAAATGGGTTGTTCTAGAAGCAACATGTAAGTTTATAATAGCAATTTTGAAAACAAGGCTGTGTAAAATTGTTTCGACATAAAAAAGATCATATTAGGGGTTGAACTTTAACAATGGGAGCTATGAATGTAATGATTATACCGTGGTAATACCATTGAAGAATAACTGTTACGGGTGTGGTTCTTTCGTTTAGAAACCCGCAGAGATTTTTTTATTCGTTCTATCAAAACCCCTACTGGTTCTTCCTTATACTCTACAGTCAAAAGCGAAAACATTATTGGAGCAGTAAATCAAAGGTTCAGTTTCTGCGACAATCTCTATCAGCGATTCATCTCCGTTCATGCAACACATAAAAATATGGACTTTCATGTAAACAAGTTTTAAAGAATTAGACAAATTATATATTTAAGTGAAACTCCTCAACAGCCAATCGGTAAACGACGCCATTTTATGAAAGGCGTTACTTGCAATTTTTCTCATACTCAATACTACTTTGATAAAATGAGTCAGCAGTTGGTGAAGATACACTAGAATGTCAATGTCAAACAAACAGACTGAGAGGTCGTTAGCGGAAGACTAGCGGTTGGTTACTATTAAGTTGCGTAAGGGGTTGTTATTGTAAACGAGTTGGCAATTAACCTTGAGCTTGCCAAAAAGGTTTTTAATAGCGTTTAATTATGTACGTGGATGTTGACTCGTTTTGGGTGACGGAAAATTAACGTAGGCAAAATGACTCAGTGATGTAACATTTAAGAAATATGTTTCACAAAATGCCAATGACTTTAAATGAGATGGTTAATTGAATCTACAATTTTTTGTTCTGATTCTAATTATTATTTTTTACATTTGATTAAATGAATGCTAAGGTCAATTAATTAAGTTCGATATGAAAATAATAAACATCTTCAGCAAATATAATGATTATTGAGTAATTTTAACTTTAATAAAATTGCCTCACATTGTAATAAAATAACACCAGACTTTTATTAGACTCATTACTCATGCATACAATAAAAGTGAAATGCGAAGAGACGCAGTATCTAATGTTTGGTACGCTCCTAATAAGAAAAAGTAAGATAATGATAATAATAATTCCTAAAACAAAAAAAAATAATATCAAGAAACAAATTTATTTTATTAATTAGTTCAAAACTGGTTGACAATAACCACGAGCGATGTTCCGTAAAACATGAACTTCAAGTCCGGTATCAATGTCATTGATTTGTACAGACCGTTACGTAACTGATACGCAAGTGTTTGTAATCTACTGACCGTCTGTTTGTGCCCGACTTGCCTCGCCTTGCGTAACATCGTCCTTCCTGACGAGCATCCATGTAACTGGTATATATAATTTATATTTTTATTAATTTTTAAATTTATCTTAAATTTATATTGTCATTATGTTGCTATATAAATTATGATTATCAATAAGACCGTATGAACTTTTTAACGTCAAAATCAAATAATACATTTCGTATACAGTATAAAGCAACGACTAACTTTCTTGCAATGGTATATTTGGGAGTCATCAACGATGAGAAATACTTTTATAGTGTTTAGTTTAATTGAGTTAATTTCTTGTTCACTTGAGTTATTTTCTATTGATTTGATTATCTTTTTACGGTCCGTAGTTTTGTCTCCGAGATGAATCGTTGGTTTCGCTGGCCCTTCAATAACGACCGCTTCCATTTATACGTACCGTTTGTTCTCATATTCTTGACATCTTTTGAATCATTGTTTTTTTTAACTAATAACTGTGATTGGTTCTTAAAAAGTGGAACAGCTAGATGTGTTTTGTTTTTATCATTAGATTATGAAACAAATTGGATAATTTCTAGTAATGGTGAAAAATTTTTGCGTTTTCGCACATCTGATATCTGGTGTTACTAATAAGTCTTTTGATATAATCTAATAAAAAACACCAGCTCGAGAATAGATTTTGATAACGTCCATTTGTTTCGCTCGTTGTAGTTTTTTACACCTCAAAGTCGAGACGTTTTAGCTTTGGCAGTGAATCTTGATTAGGAAGTAAGACGTGACCTGCAGAATAAAGACATCTCTCATTCAAACTTACCGAACTTACGTTTTATTTTTAACACTTCTTTTTGAGAAATACAACAGTATATTCTACAATATTTTCTTGTAGCACCTTGTGTCAATGAAAAATTTACTATTCCTTGCATACTATTAATTTTCTCACTACATTCGTCTTCTCCTTTTTAAGCCAATCTTAAGTGTAGTTTTAATACGACACACAATATTCTCACCATTCTCAACCATTCTCATCTCAGCTTCTCCTCGCTGTTGAGACCAAGCCATCTTAAATAGCATTAGTTGCTTATTGTATCACTCTTTTTTGTCTTCAATCTAACCTTAATTTCGTGTTTTTTAAAGTCATATTTTAGTTATCCCCTTGGCTATCTCTAATTCGTATATGTTTTTGTGGCTTGCTTTTGTGCTGCTTGAATTTGTTTTTGTGCTGCTTGAATTTTGTGCTCAAGGATTAAAAATTATAAATTTCTTACCTTGTTTTCGAGAAAATTTCTTTACTTCATTTTCCTCTTAAATATTACTGGTGAAGTAAGTGTATGCTAACTGAACAAAACAAAAGCTTTGGGTTATTCGGACTTCATTGCTTGCATGAATGTAACATCCATCTTTCACATTTGAGGAGAAGTTACCGCAACCCATATGAATTAGATTGGTTGTATTTATTACATTTCTCTATATCAGCATCTTTAAGATACGATTATCCTTGCCGTCACAAAATCTTGAAACTATGTTAATAACAATTTGAAAATAACCTTATAAAGTGTTATGACCCGCATAAACTTAATTTTACGGTTACACAGTTTCTATAAATAATTAATGGCTACAACAAAGGGATCCCATGGGAACGTTCGCAAGGGCGTTCCGCGCTGCGACCTGCGGACATTATCGCAGCCGTTCGAAGATAACCAACTCTGTGATAAATAAAAGATAATTGTACCTTAAATATCCATTACAAGTTTCAGGTTAGACATACATTTTATTCATGCATTGAGAGTCAATCATTAATTTTATACATCGGTTTAAATCAACTCATTGAAACAGCATTTGCCTTGCATTTTTTTTGGTATACAGAATTTTGTTATTTATCGTTAATGCAAGAGGATAGATACAGGCATTCTAAAAATTGAAAGTATAAAAATGAATAGATAATATTTTATTGTCACTCTTTAGTATCTTATAATAGCCATTATGTGGATGAAAATGGTAAAAGGGCTCAAAACTGTGATTTATCGTAATTAACAGCAATATTTGTGATCGTTTTTTATGCTATTCAAAATTGTTGCCTACACGCGAACATTTAATAAGAAAATCATCAGAATGGACTTTATTTTAATATTCGTAAGGTTTTAATTTGCTTTTATTATTTAAATTACATTTTTGGCACATAAAGATACGGTTAAAGTTTGTAATAGCCACATTTTGTAAGCCGGCCTTGGTCATTATTAAAATAAGTGACATTAGTAATTTTGATTAATTTCTTTTACTTAAATATATGTTTTGATTGTATTTAATCATATTATTGCTCATGTAATTTATTAAAGTTGCGGAAAAAACTAAAAGCTAGAATTCAATTGGCCGGCCGGTATAAAAAACAACACTAGTGAATATTTTCATTTGAAATACAGGCTTTAAAAGTTAACGATTTTTATATGAGCTTTGTTTCTGTGATGTTCTTTCTTAAAAACACGGACACACTTTGTTAAACAAATAATGGAAACAAAGACGCGAGCGATAGCTTATATGTATAAAATTCAAATAAAATATGTTTTTTTAACTTCACGGGCTATATAAATCATATATAAGTGTGCTTTAAAATTTTTTGTTTTGTTTCATTTTGATTTCAATGTCCATTGACCATTGCATTATAGATTTAATACTTCTATATGGTGCTATAACAACTAGACGTAACTTATAAGGTATGAGACGATTTCTTAACTTGATAGAAAAACGTTAGATTCTAAAATAAATATTCACGAAGTAAACGTTCTCTTTAATGAAGACCACATATAAGGTGAAGTATGAATCCTCATATTTGTAAATGAGAAGAAAATTCTTAATGAAGTGCTTGAGTATTTAGGGCAGATCTCTAGTAATTTGTTATGAGCTTAAAAAACTCAAGTTTCCGTGTTTTCTCCATATTAATTGCTCCGTTTATATGTATATCCTCTGAGATAAAAAAAAATGTCTTTAGACGTTTAAAATAATTGTAGGTGAAAAAGTCACATAAAAAACACTAACGTATTTATATTATGTTAATTATATGAAATACTTCATATATGAAGGCCTCATTTCGATTCGACTAAAGTGTAATTACTTAATAAAGATAGACATTTTAATATTAACACGTCACTAACAATGAAGATATTTAAGTAATTTTGATAATGTTCACTTTCATATTTCTTTGTTCAAGTCGGAAATCAAAGTTAACTCTAGTTATGTTATCTTAAATCTGAACGATTACAATTGAGTACATCCGACGAATTAATGTGAGAAATCTTAATGTTTTCTCTTAACCATTTGATTGTATTTTCCGTTTAGTGTAGGCTACATTTCTCTCTAGAGATCGTGATATATTAATTTGTGTGATCTCATGCAGCCAGCGAGTGTAATCATGTGATCGTAACGAATATCAAAATTAAATTACACGCAATTTTTTTCTTATACATTCTTTGTCCGTTCAGAAACGGAATATTTGGTTTTATCGCGGACTATCTGGTCGTAATTGGCGAAATGTTTATGACCCCTGTTTGTTAGATCTCGGTGATGTTACTTTCTAAGTCAGATATTTGGCAATGTTATTGATGTTTGTAATCATTCTCGGTGATTACGTTCGTTTCGACGAAGAAGAAGGCCCCTTCTTCTAGTATAGAAGATTTATTCATTGACGAAATTAACAATTGTGACATTATGCAACACACAATCAACGAGATAGACTTCTTTATTCGTCGGTAATGTACCTTTAGTGTGTTAGTGTAACAGATTATCTAACACACAAGCTACGTTCAAAAGTTGCAAATTGTGACTTGCAGGGTTAAAAATACGGCTGATGGAATGGAAATGAGTGTCTTAAGTAAGTGTGATATAGGAATGCAGAGTTCGATATCTCATCGGTAGCAAAGTCCGCAACTCCGAACTCTTGACCTCGCTAATGTTAATACTTTCTAAACGGTCATAATTTTAGTTTTACAACAATGTGAGCTCTGGCTGTCGTGATGTTTTTTCCTCGGTATCGCTTTCTCGTCTCCTCTTTATTATCGGACGTCTGCTTGTTTCCGTGAGGTTATCATTAGTTCAATCATTTAGCGTTTCTTTGATCTATTATTCTTTTGTCCATAGAAATTATGATGTATGTATGTGCTTTAAATATTTCTTTATTATAATTTTCCTAGGCCCATCGGCTGCGTATTATCGCGTTCAGTGTCAATTTAATGTCAATGTCGTTTATGTTTATCGTGTGAAAGTGTAATGATTATATATAATTTTGCTGATAAGCGTTTCTGGAACATTATTTGAGAAGGTATGCGGTATTAATGGACCTACATACCATTCAAAATAAAGATGAATAATGTTTACATGATGGAAAGTTAAAGATCTATTGTTAGTCCTATTATAGATAATTTATTTATTAACTCATTTTTATATATACTGTAAGTAATATTCATATTGCGTTTGAATGATGTGTGTGATGTTTATCTTATCTTTAGTAAAGCACCGACATTCGAAAGATAATCACGGGGATTTATTAGTGGACCATGCAGAATACATTGGATTTGTTTGCTTACTAATTGATCTGAACTAAAAAATATTATCTTTTTCTTGTTTAATTATTATATGAGGACAAAAGACTACATTTGTTGTGATTATTGATTGCTTCGTGATTTTCTTTCAGAAAGTGTAAAGTAGTAATTTGTTTCTCTGGTTAGTTAAAGTAAATAATGAAACCTATAATTTACTTCAAGGGAACTTATGAATGTTTTTCTAATATGATTGTTTCAATTTTTCTTAAGTTTTTTATTTCTCCAACTTAATTCGTTTGATTGAAGTGTTTCGTCTACATGAGGATTAATTTAATAGGTCTATTTCAAAAAAGACTTATTATTTTATACAAGCAATGCCCATTATGTTATCGGACAAATAATTGATAATTTTTAGATAATTCAATTAAACTACGGAGATGATAATGGCGGACCATTATCTTTTCTAGTTTCTTGATCCAGATATTAATCAAAATTTAAAATTTTTATATGTCGATACGAATAGAATAAATTCATTAAAATATTATGTTGTTGCACCAATAGAGTAATGTCATTTCTTCAATGCGAATCGTGTCACTTTCGCTATGCACAATAGAAATCTAAATAGGAAATATTAGGGGGTAATTTTTCGCAATTGAATAATGTTAGAACGCCTCAGTTGGTCAACAGCGCACACGATCGCTTCAGGCGTCAGTTTTTCGTGACTTATCCCAAGCTCTCGTTAACTTAATGGACAAAACGGATAAATTGCATGCCATATTACAATTCAACATGTTGCGGAATCATAAGTTATTTCGGGCCACTAAGATGTGTACAAACAATTAGATAGCAATTTAACTATAATTGGAGACCATTTGTTTGTATCCTTCGAAATAAACGTTTTTAAAGATTATCTCAGAACCAGATACTTAATTGTTATGTTTGTTTAAAAGATAATTATCATTTTCTCTGGTTTCTATATATTTCAAATATTATTCGAGGCAGTTTAATCTATATTTAGAACTCACTTTGAATATATATTTTCAACGAGGGGAAATGAAAAGCGCAATTTTAGCGCCGGACAGCTTTCGTGAAAGCATTGAGCCCCGAGCGGCCTATATACAATCGTCTGTCACATTAGAATTAACTTTCGAGGCTTCTGCCACGGAAAGTAAAGCGATATGCCTTAAAACAAAACAAATAGACATTAATGTAGCTATTATATTAAGTATATTTTTAATATTTTGTAATCTCGTTTGCCCTAGTATATCTGAAAAAAAAAATTACAATATCATAAGAGGTCCATTTGAAGCCAGAATATATGAAGTTCAAAGTGAAGTGACGAAAACAATGCTGATATTGCCAAATACCAATCTTGGATTTAATTGATAATTTTTGATATCGTCTGGTGATAACGCGAGTCGGGTTTTATGACGTCACAGCGGTTGGGCCTCTGTACTAGTCATCGTAGAAGGTCGCCTTATGTATAAAAGAGTATTTTCGGCATCTTATTCAGGGATTAACTTATTCTGTCCAGTCGTCTCTCTTCTAGCCCCTGGGACGTAAAGTCACAGTAAAAAAATGTTGCTAAATAGCATACAATAAAAATCAAAGTAAGATTCATTTAGATCACGAAACATCGTGTCAAAGCGAGATGGTTGATATTTCAAAACCTCCCATTATATTGTATACAAATCCTGATAAATAAAATAGTATCAAGGTCGCCACAAATTTAAATGCCCTTTAAGTAAACAAGCATTAAACACTATCTTATCAGAATCGGTCCCAAAACGGGGTCGCGTGGTGAAACAAGATTCAAGCTAGAAGCCGCGGTCACTGTGACACAAAACGCTAACAGACATATTTATTCTTAATGTTTAATCGACCTGAAATTTTTATCATATCAGCCAATGCCGTTATATTGTTTCTTCTAAATGTGAGTATCACGTGAGTTTGGTGCAACACGATCCTTGTTTGTAACTGTGTACTGTTCAACATCGGATTGTTTTGTCGAACAACCAAACACCGTCTAGCCAAAAACGAATACAATAACAACGATCCCGAGCTGTATTCTATAAACAATGACATTTTGGCGTTTCTGTATTGATATTGTTTTGTACACTACACTATACGTGTGAGACACGGCTGGAAGTTATATTTAAGTAATAAATATATTATAAATTTTATTGCGTAAATTTAAGTACGCAACTATTAATGTTACAATAGTTTCCACGTAAATTACGAAATATATTTGATGTCTTATAAAACATGACCAGCCGTTAACAGAGGAGCCGTTATCTTTGAATAATATTTGCTTTTAGTTTATTTAAGCACTAACCTAACCTAGTATTTTGTGATGCTCGCAAATGAGACAGCTTCAATATATAAAAGAATATGATAAGGCGTCATCAAGGTAAAGTTATGTATTGTAGCAAAATTAAAACTGTGATAATATCTCTATTTGTTTACGTTGTATATCAGTAAAATTAATTATGTTTTTACATATATTTGTTATATATTATTACGGTTATTGTAAATAATCTGTGTTATATGTAAATGTTTAAAGTTAACTTAAATAATAAAATCAAATTATATGTTGAATTATTTACATAAACACATACTGAAAATGTTAAGTATTTTATATTCAATAATCGTCCACCAGAATTGCTAAAATTTGTATTGTTAATGGTTTTAACCCATGAAACGTCATATCTAGTCCATATTCCCGGCAGTAACCAGTGCCTAATAAAGATATTTTTAATATGTACGTCTGATATACAACATCATTCCCTTGGTACAGTTCGCTCTATAATTATAAGTCATAACTCGATGTTGTAATCTCTACGGGATGCTGGCTCCCATAAAAACTAGTTGCGATCATTAAATCACACGCTAAACGCAACCGCACACCCCATTGTTGGTTGGAAAGGAAATATACGCGTTAAAAAATATATTAAGATGACCGTCCCTTACGAGATCTGTTTAATTGATTAATTCGTTTTGTTATGTTTGTGAGTCATTAATATGAAATATATATTTACAAATAATACTTGTAAGAATATTCTATTGTTATTATAAAAATGTTTGCATGCATATTTTCAAGGGTATTTTGAATATTTAGAAACAGAAAACACAACATTTATCTTAGTGCGTTGTAATGGGAGTAGCTAGTGTCTATGTACTAGGTGCTTGGTCTTCTGAGTGTGCTAGGAGGACCTCTAGAGGTTCTCATAGTTAGCTGTCACTTGAATACAGTTTTTGACGTATAAAAATGAACAGAATGCGTAAAAGCCTACATGTAGATTATACCGTTGTAAAAAATTCTTACTTTTATAACATAACTACTTCATATTTTTTTTACTCATCAAGAAATGAGATCAGTATAGCATAAAGTGCGATGAACTTTTCAAACATCGTTGCCTATGTATTTTTAATTATATTCACTTTTAACAGCTATTTTATATTTTCTAATTACGAAGAGAAACGGTTTTGAGAATTTTCGGATTTTATAATTAAGACTCTCCACCGATAACACGATAGTGTAGTTTAGTAGTTGTATGAAACCATAGAATATGTCATTGTTGTACAAATTAAAACAATTCTTTTATAAGTTAAATAATATGTGTATTGTGTATGTGCAATGTTCTGCGGTATGGTTGTGTCACTCGTCGGAGGGTGAATGTACCGTGCAAATAGTGACACTTATATGAATCCTGTTATTTGCATATTTGAAGCGTTTAACTCAGCTTTGTTCTAAAAAGTATGTAAAAAATGACCTTTAAAAAAAATAACTGATGTATTTCACAAGATTGTGAAAAAAAAATCTGATTAATAATATAATTTTATGTGTTGAATCTACATAAAATATTTAACGAGATTTAATTAACATTTAGAAGTCGTCAAGTTTAGCCTATGAGTTATTCCAGGTCTTATACATAATAAACATGCTGTACATACAAACTGATGCATTACTAAGATTTCTATATTACCTTACATTCCGCGGATGAATCAATCGTCTCGCATTTTTGCTCGAATTATATTTAACGACTAACTACAATGAAATAATCATCGTAAAGTACGTTGACCTCGAGGGACAGCTCTGAATTGTTGAATACATGCTATGGTACCGTAAGTTGTTCATTACAGTAAACAAACGACAAAATTGTGACAAAAACAATCAGTAATACTTATAAACGCGTAATTTCCTTTTGTTATACAAACATTGTACATTCTTTATAGATAAAATTTTGTTGTAATAATATTATAATATTGATATTCTGTTACAGATGACAGCAGCAGAGAAAAAGTGAAATCAGAACACGAGGTGAGTTCAACATTACGATTTGATGTCTTGACTTGATGTTTACGAGCATGGAGCGCAAAAAAAAGACTTCGGTGCTTTTCATGTCGGTGCTTGAATGGTACAGAATTATATTACCAACAGTCGTGAGTGTGGATGTTGGTCGAGATGTGCTTGGTTTTGATTTATACTTATAAAGAATAACGGTGTCTTGGGACTCAAAAATATGTCTTATTTTATATGATGATAATAAGCCATCCTAATTGTTATCAATCGATAAAAGAAAAAATAGATTTATTTAATGTTTTGTGATAAGATTGTGTTGCAATGATGCATCAGATTATATTATGTCTTGTTGCTAGAAATAATATATGAGGATATTTATATTTACGGACGGTAGTCAAGTCACTCCGGTTAATAGGACTGAAGACGCAAGTATGAGTACTATTACTAATATAATATTTTATGTTCATAGTGAATACTTATCTGTAAGCGGAACGTAATAAGTGAGCAGTTTGTACGTTCTCTAACTAGAGACCCGTAAGATCTTTCATCCGGTGAGTTTAACCAGCGGCATTCGCTCCCGCAGGCTCTTAATCAAAATTTACGATTTGACCACACAGCCGTTGCTCCGACCTTCTTCGTGAGCCTCGAGATTTACGATGCGTAGCGATTTAATGTTTCAGCGGCGATATACTGCAGACCATTTAGGTCTGTATTGATTTAAATCAAAGTCTTTATAAGGTTCGGTTTAATAACAAATTACGTTAGAAATGACAGTATTTTACTATTTGGTTGATTTATAGTTAATATGAAACGCCATTGTAATTAATAATATGTACCCTTTGGAGCGCCAATTCGTATTTTATGACATAAAAAGGAAAGTTTATTTATAGAAACCTTATTTGTCTCAGTAGATGAAATCTGGTATGCAAGTCTCGTTTATTTGTGATCTATTGTCAGAGAAAGGTCTTGTATCTTATTTGAAAGGACACGGTTTTTCCCTTGCATTATCGAGAAAATATAGTAACGATGTCCGCCAGTCTGGGGTGAATGCAGAACATCGAGCTGTGGGAAATACGCTTTATCGCGTCGTCTCTCACTTATTTATATTGTTTTAATATTGTCTCCATAGCTTGTATGAAAACTTTACCGTTAGTCAATTTTTTTATTAAAGTATATTAAATCTTAGATATTGTACTTGTATAACAATTGATAATCATATTGCTATCCATCTTATCATCTCAACCACATAGCGAAGTAACGCTAACCGCAATCTTGTTTTCGCTCAAATTACAGCTCGATATGATTATTAGTTTAAAGAAAAATCCTTTCTAGTATAATCAATTGCTATGAAATATATTGTTCGTAACTCAAGATTTATTAACATACGGTGGACTCTTAACATATATGAATTCATGAATACAATCTAAGTAAAATAGAACAAGTAAATCCACCACCCGTAAGATAATATCTATTATGGACGTTCAAGAGGAATCTGCATTTAAATGTGCAGCCGGTTCCCAAGGATACGTACAATCAAAGTTCAATCACATGGTTTGCGGTGAATGAAATGTAATCCAGTCGAACATGAGAGAACATAACGCAGCTAGCGCTACGCGGAGGAAAATATACGTAATGGTGATGTTTGAAGCTGAAGACGGCAAGAAAACGACAAGAGAACGCAAACCAAGCTACATGTATCGATTGCGATCTTTTGAAAGTAAATCGATTATAACCAACCATATCCGATTATGAATTATTAGGCCAATGTTTGAACGGACATGAAAACATCGATTATTTACTTTTCATTGACTGACATCGTGTTAGTCATGAATATTGTTTTCTGTATGAGGTACAAGTTTTGAGAAAGTATCGGCGACACAGTAACATAAAAAACCATTGCCTGAATGACTGATTTGTTCAATTGATAAATTATTTGTTTTATTCATTTGAGATCTATGTACGGATGGAATGTTATATCTCAATAACTATCGTTATGCTGATCGCTTGTAAAATATTATAGTCTTTATATTACTCTGTAATATTTATCTCGGAATGAATTCGTTGGAATAAACTTTCGATATTTATAAATGATATGGACACTCCGTTATTATTTAAAAAGCGGTTTTAGTTAAATTATCGTTGCTATATTAAATGATACTCGTCGATTACGGCGACCCATTCTTGACTGGTTTGTGCATTAGATCTGACATAGAAGCCTTATTAAATGATTCAATACAATATTTAACTTAAACGCCATTAGCCAAATGACACGTTGAAGTTATGTATCACAGATAAATGTTTTGTATTTATTTTTGTTGGTTGGTTTTTTTTTTCGATTTGATTTCATATCTAATAATCTCCTCGCATGTCTTGTTTCATAACTTTAATGTTCTAATTCTATTGTTTTGCTAATTATTTGATTAACTTTGACATTGTATGGCCATTATATCAACATGTGAGGTAACATCCGACAGCCTTACTTCCTTGTTTTAATTGCATCCTGTAAAACAAATGGTACAGCTAAATTGATTTTTTTTTATTTCGATTAAAGTTTTTATTAGGATTTTTTATTTTATTTTTTAATACAAAATAAAAATGTGTTCACGTTACTGAGTTACGTCTTGCTCACTTATTTATATAGTCATTTATAATTTTATATCTTTTCTTGTTTATTTAATTTATTTCAATGCTAAACAATTAAATCATAGTTATAAATATGTCTATTCTATTGTATAAAGATCACACTATGTTTGGTATGCGACTAAAATAACAAAGAAATGTTTAAAATTTATTCGCTTATTGTTTAGTATGCCAAGAAATAAATAGCTAACGTTGTTGATAACATTTGGTATGACGTAAAATTGTAGCAAGTTAACGCAGATTTAGCGGTAAGCACGTGAGAATACCTGTATACATTGTAAGCTTAAAGGTTTGAGACAGGTTTAATTGGTTTGATAATTTAGCTTGTTTGTCCCACGACCGTACGTCCTTAATGACATTAAAATTGCTGGCAAAGGGTTCTTTCGCTGTACATCGCGGTGTAGTTGAGTTTACCTCAAGGACTTTTTTTCGTCTTTATGGCGGTGAAGGTTAAGATTTTAAATATAATTTACGTATTGTTACGTTGTGATAAATATCAACTTTTAAAAGCGATTACAGTTTCCTGTATTGATTTTAGTTTGTTAAGTCTACGAGGCGTTTCTTAAGGACGAAACAATAGTATTAATGTTTCATTATATCGGGTATTAATAACAGATGGCATTGAATTATTAGCGAATTTAGGCGAATGTGCCATGTCTCAGAAGTTAGTAAAGTTCACCATGATGATCAGATTAAGCTATGGTTCCTCATCAATATTTACATGACATACCAATTTATTGTTGAGATTTATAGACTCTGAAAACTATTATCAATTCAGAAATTTATCAGTCTGTGATATCTTGCAGAGTGCGATGGTGTTAGAGGCACCGTTACAAGATGATAGAACCTCTAATAGGTACTATCTACCAGGTTACAGTAATCATACTAACAGTTAGATTACCTTAGCCGATCAAATACACCGACACAAAAACAGATTGAATTTGTTATATTGCCGCTAAAAGGTTCACATTAAAATATACTTGCCATCTGACTTCCATTAATATTGATAACTTCTAATACATACAAAGAACAGCCTCTAACATTTGTCACAGACATACGGTTCTAGTTGTTGGGTCCGTGTACATGAATACCGTTTTTGGTATCTTTGTATCTTACATCAACCACTCCATCATTGCTATGGCCATTTGTTGCGAATTCGCCAATTTCCACTTAGAAGATATTGTTTTAAAGGTGTTATTCGTTTGAATTAAGCGCTTTTACAGCATTGTCATTTGGTAGATACTTTGGTTTTGCTATTGTACATTTGTCTAAGTGTCTCAAATATCACTCCCACGGTCTTTGCCACCAATGGAAGCCCATTGTCCGTTCACAGCTCCTCTGAGATAATTCTTGACCTTGTTCCCGTTTTCTGTCTTTTGACTGTCTGCATGATTACTATCATGTACAAGTTTATTGTTTAAATAAATTGTTTTCTAATTTTTAACACCTCAATGCCTTTCACTGCTGCAGCTTTACTTTTACTGCTTTCTACAATTAAATTATATTGAGATATACTCCTCCTCGTGTATGATTCACGTTTCCACATTGCTTTGACATAAATTATGTCACACTGCATTGTTATACTAAATAGGATTTGCATGGTTGAATTTGGTGAGATACATTACACAATTTTTCTATTATATTTATCAAGTATCAATCACGTTGATTTATTATAATGGTATTCATATATATCTATATAAGTCTCTATATATTGAGGTAGGTTGTATTATTGTGTTACATTATTTACGTAAATTCATACTACATGTACATTATAATCGCTAAATGCGCGATGTAAACGCGCTACGTCGCCGCATACGCAGCCACGGTCAAGGCCAGCCGCTCGCTTTTTATTGGCGCTCGAAAGTTCAGCGCTCCCCAATAGAGGGAATAGCTTACACACGAGTGAAAAATATAAAAACTAGTGTATTTTCTAAATTGATTTCACGAATCTTGATTATCGACATAGAAGACAAAAATGATATTATATTTCTTATCGATGTCCAAATTCTAATATTGGTTGTTTAAATGATTGAAGTGTTAATTAAGAATTAAGAAAAAAAATGTGCTGTTTAAAGATTGTTTCATTCTTTAATAATATTGTATGCTGTTGATAAGGCCGTGGCGGCGGTTGTGATCTATTTTATGGTATTTATAGTGTGGCTCTTCTAGTGCTATTATAGATTACACGGCGCATGTCCCTAGCACGTGCGCGGTTACTGATGTCTGAGCTATCAAAGCTCTCTGAACAGCTTTTAAAATAATTTCATCGATTATCAAGTGTAATTTTTGGAAAAAAATACATATCTATTTATACAAAACTAACTTTAATTTAGTTTTTTATTTGTCAGGCCTTTTATATGGAGTAGATATGGGGAAAAGTATTTGATTTCTTTGTTCATAATTCATCAATCCATTGATTTCTTGTATTTTGGAGGAAATTTGATATATGTTATATTTACATGCATATAGTAGAATTCGCACGCAAAGAAGTCAAAAACGAAGAAATGGTCTTTATCGAATATATATTTTATTATTTATAGAGACGAAACCTCTTAGCCTTAATGGATTCATGGGTGGATTTATATCCATTTACATAGAAAATACAAAAAATCATAACAATTTAACTGTTCAAATTGGCGTTTACAAGCAAGCTTTAGTGGTCAAATTACATACATATTATACGTACATGCTAGTATGATCAGCCAGTGAAGGAGGTACCAACGGTTGGGAATAAATATGAAAGTAGCAAGTAATTATTTACTATAA
>DVQP01000103.1:0-34358 GCA_018231745.1 Danaus eresimus
CATATAGCCTATTACATATGCTGATTATGACTCAGAGTTTCTTCAACACATCATAGAACACATCATAATAGTTGTATTTTATGTCACTTGGCACAGATGGCGCTGCCAGTCAGTTTTTTTAGCAAAAAAAATGCTATCTTCAATGCCAATTCGAATTACTCTTGGACGAAATTATTAACATCAGGAAACAATAATTAAAAAAAAATCACACGTCTAAATTATTGGTGAGATAAAAACATAAGTGTTTGAAACGCCTGACTTGCGGTGTATCTTCTAATAATAATAGTTTAAAAAGTTATCATGTAAACCAATAAATTTTCTTCGCCGAAAGCTAGATCCCAGTCCTGTTTGTATCACAAGACCGGTCAGCACAACTCGTTTTCGTATCGTTTGACAACATCGTGTGAACAATTTTTTTTGTTTTAATTCCGATATAGTGCTAATTGATTAAAGAAACATACTGCTTCTGTTAACATGGCATTGTGAAATTTATTTAATTCTAACTAAATTGATTTCTTGAATTTTTATTTTTTAAATATGTAAAATATTAAAGATTAATTGCAATTGCACATTAATTTGAACATGTTTCCAGTGTGCAATTTAAGATTGTAAATTTTCATTTAATTTCTAATATTAATTTTATCGTAAGAGTCAGGGGAACACATTTTCATCTAAAATATATTAGTTTGATTGCTTCTAAAATTAATAACATCAATTTAGTTGTTATAACGACCGCCAATAAAACCTATAGCTGTATAGAAACGTAAATAATCTTATTACAAATCACTATACCACAGCAGGTGTCGAACTCAGAATTAATAACGTTTACTAGAAACAGATTGGATTAATATTAGCTTTCGCTATGTGTTATATTATATAAGCCATATAACAGCATTTGGAGCTTATATGCAAATATAATATATGATGTTTCAAATCCACTTGTATTTAGTTCTCCATTTAGTTATGTTTTAATTTGAATAAGTTTTGATTTTGGAACAGACATATATTTAAGAACCGACTAAAAGATTTTGGTTTAAATTTATTTCCCTAGCCACAGTATTTTATTAACAGTTTTAATCTCCATTTAAAATCTATGTTTATCGAAAGCGAAGAAAATTTATACATTTCATCAAAATAAGAGAAACTAAAATGGAGGTTTACCTTTAATAATCTTTTTATTTGTATTACAGCTCAGACCTTAGTAGACTCCTTAGTAACTTCTCCTATAAAAGTTGTATATATAGGTGAATAGCTTTTCCTTGTAAATACATTATAAAATCAAAATTTGAAAAACAAATATTCTAAAAAATGCTTAAAACCTCATTCGAGTCACTGAAATCTAACAATAAATAAATATTATTTTGATATATTTTAGTAATCTGAATCTGAAAAACTTTAGGCTAAATGCTTTTTAATAAATGCTACTTCAAAATATTAAATAGTTACGTATGCTAAGGTGACTTTATTACTTCATTTGCCTATAGTATAATAGAGCAATATATTTAATAAGTTTATAATTGCTTCATTTATTGACACAATATCGTTAATATATTAATAGGGAGTATGGTTTAAAGGGGCAATAGATTATCTATTTAATTATTGTGGTCGATATGTATATGGTAAATTGTAATGCTTCACAAAGAAGAAAATTACGCTAAAGCAGAAAAATAACAGAGTCTGTAATTAAGACCAAGTCGTTTTTCAAATTGATGACCAACTTTTTCAAATTGATATGCCTATTGAACTAGCTTGAATATGATCTGTCGTCAAATGATTACAAGTGAATAAAATATAATCGTTTTATTCTTATTGTATTAGTCATCATCATCGTCGCAAGAGTCTTTGCAGAGTAGTCGTGGTCATTACGTATCAGTGATCCGTATACATGATGACTTTCTTGGAAAGATAGTTGCAGTGGCTTCCCCTAGCCTTCTGCACCAGTACTTTTTAGGGTTCTTTAGACCCCAGGACATGCTGTAGCCTCTTTCAGCGAGTGGTGCCTAAATACTCTTAGAATGTACATATGACTTTGAAAAGATCACATTGGTACTTGCCAGGTTTCGAACCCTCGCCATCACGTCTGATAGGCGGGCCTTTTAACCTTCAGATCATCACGACTTTTTCACATTGTAAGAGCGCATATGTATGTAATTTTCTTAACAGTTTTAATATATATATAAATTGTTTTTAAATCAAAAGGAAGACATCATTTTTAAAAAATCCACTCTTGAACAAACAATGGTATTATGACCCAGGAGGCACGGATGAATGGGCTAATTATTCACGATTTGACACGCAACAAAAGTTTGTTTGTAAAAACTATGACGTGAAATCCTATTTCCTTTATTCCGAATTCTATTACAGTTCCCTCTCCTGTATTTGATTGTCAAGAAATGATTCGATGACAGGTTTATGTTACCTAAAAAGTAATTATTTATAAAATATAAATTTTCTAATTAGGAATCGATTTTGACTTATAAAATTCTAAATAGAAAGTTTGTAATAAAACGCACAAGCCAATTTATTTAATTTGAAAAGTCACTGGAAGCTTGTAGCTTCTGATACAGAGATAGCAATAATAAAAGGAAATATACATTTAAAATTCGTATGTGTTGTAGTGGCCTACAGTGCGTTCGGTCGCGTGATCGGCTCGCGTGTCTCATGCCAGGCTCAAATTAAAATCGAGTCGATAAGACACAACGCGCCTCACGACCGTCGCGAGGCGTCTCTTTTAATTACGCACCCTACACCATGTCAACTTATCTACCCCTTACAATTCAAATTATTTAAAAAACTATTATTTGTTTGTATCAAATCCGAGTTTACCGTTAATTTAGGAAATTAAAGGGTGAAAAATTTGGTCATATTAAAGTTCAATTTAGTGTTATTTTGGTAAAAACATAAAAACTTCATATTTTATATACAATATATGTACTCACACACGTGAAAGTATAATTACTATATTTATACTTCTGCTGTTGCAGGTAATATAGCGATCACAGAAATATATGAAACCATTTTCACCTTTTAACTTAAAGTAAAACTAAACTTTATTTTTAAACTAACTAAGATATTTGAAGCATAAATAATATAACCTATAAATATATACGTTTTTTTGAGCAAGCGCCATTTATGGGACACTTGTTAATATTTGTTAAAAATTTGATTTTCATCAAATGCAAGTGGAAGAAATATTTAAGATGCTTTAGGAACAAAATGAAATTAACACTATCTAGAAACCGTCGAAGAGATCGCGTGCGAATGATTCAACTGACACTGTCTGAAAGCTGTTCAATTTTAATTGGGCCAGCTTTGCTCCTGTACAGATGGAACCGATTGTCTTATATATAGGGTCACGGACCATATTATAAATTAATTGTGTTTAAATATTGGGTTTTGCAGCGATAAATCAGTTCATTGGTGGAGAAAAAGCGACACAGGTAGAGAGATTACTGATAATATTTTATTACTCTCAAAAACTTAAAAAAAATAAGTCTCAAAAAATGGAAATAATATTAATATAGTTTTGTATGAAAAACTTTAATACTAATAGTTTTAAGTTTATTCTTTATAAGTCGGTGATGAAACGTCAGGGAAAAAATATTGAATGTGTATATCGAGGGCTAACGTAGCAGATTCATTACAAACTCTCTTTTTTTTTCAATATAACACCTTAATTATAAGAAAAGATAACATTAAATTAGCTACAAAAATAATATTTGAAATAAACCCTTACGATTTATTGTCTTTATTCCAGAACCATTATTACAATTTATATCGTTAGAATATACCAAGAAGCAATCTAATTTCATGCCGCTAGATCCATTCGCCGCTCGATTAAGGAAGAGCAAATTGGACCATCAATTTCGTCCTCTAGTCTTTAGAGTCTTTTTAAGGACCTCTTACACAATAGTACCTACTGTCTCAATGAGATTATTTTATTGTTATTATACTGACCGACTTTGTAATGAGAATACCTCCAATAACAACGAGTTGAAATACGGGAATGCTCTACTTTAATATCAACGACTGCATTGTCTTTTTAAATAAGAGGAGACGTTTATATTCTAATTTTATGTTTTAAGGCGATTTAAATTAAATTTTAATGCAATGTTTTTTTAAGATATCTGAAATTTCATGAATTCAGATTGTTGTATGGAAAAAGTTTCAGTTTTAAAATATATGAATAAGTGTTTTAGATATGAATATTAAGTATTTTAATTACGATCAATAAGTTCTTTAAATTCAATATGAAATTATTTCAAATAGTTAAATGAATTCCAGACTAAAAACTTCATTTGCAATTCAATCTATTTTGTTAGATACAAGTTAGAATAAACAGAGCTCTCAAGCCCACGGGATTTCAGAATGACATCAATTCTGATAGTCATAAAATTTTGCCGACCCAGCTTATAAAGTATTACTTTTATAGTAATAAGTAAATTGTACAAATATACAGCTTATTATTTTTACTACGCAAGAAGAAAACGCAACCTGAAACAAAATGGTTCCATTAAATTTTTAGTCTGCAGCAATATGTTATATTAAAAGATAAACATATCTGTCTTGATTACGTAAAAAAACGTTTTTTTATTATAATAACGATTAAAATCAACAAAAATATTAATTACTGTTTTAAGTGACTGACAAACTAATGTGTCCAAATATAGTTATCAAATGATTTAATTAAGTTAATTATATAAACATTTAATAACTTCGTGTAAGGCAATCAATCAAATCAATAAAAAACGCCAATTCGAAATTAAAAAAGAGCCACAAAATAAACTTGTTTCGGTCAAATCGATTTATGACACTTTAATAGATAGCGTGGCATGGCATTGCATTTACATGATAATTAAAAAAAACATTGGAGTTGTATAGAAGTAATAAATTCATGGTTATAAACAAACATACTACAGACATCTTCGATATGTCTTAATAACGAACGAATTCCTCTTTAATTGGTGTTCTATCAGTCAAACGCCAGGTTCATTATAAATAAAATATCAAAAGCAAAAAAAATCATTTAGTTCAATTGAATGAATATACTCACCGTTCTTTAGGATTTTATTCTGAGATGAAAGGATCGGTGAAGTTAGATAAATAATTTACATGCGCATTATATCAGAATATTAAAAGAGTTTATTAATGGTATACCTATGTGATTTAAGAACAGCAAACACAAAGGATGGTAGTTTTCCTAACTATTTAAACAGAATTTTTGACATTTTTAATTAGATTTTAGTTTTAAAATAACTGATTTTGTATAATTCTTAACATCTTTCCTTTATAGACAAAATTACATAATTCAGAGAGCATTGATTGTTTCTAAAGTCTATACAACTGTTTCTAGTCTTAATAAATGTATATTGCATATGTAATGAATAGAAAGTATATAACTTAAAGCAATAACCGGCTTTTGGAATAAGTTTTTTAATGAAACTTTTTTTTCTGATTACTACGCGTATTTTATTTTTTTTAAAAACTACTTCTCCAGAAAAGGTTCACATCTTTTCTGATTGTTATCACGGTTACTGCAAAGTAGCCGAAAGGTCGGAAGCATGTAGTTTTCAAAAATAATTAAATACTAAGTACTTTTAGCGGTACAGAAACGTAAACTAAAATCTTGATTTTAATTATAATGTTAAGATCTAATTCATATTTAAGCTATTTAAAAAAAACCTGTGAATGCTTCAACAGTAACTGTAATGAGTTTTTATACAAGGATATATATTTAGATCCGGCTAGCGTCGTTAACGAACATCCTACCTACCACGACGTTTGTCACTCAAAACCCTTGTCGTCTTTCATCGAGGGTGAATATAATATAAAACTTCATTAGCGCATCTGTGGACGGCGCTTTACAGATTATCATCGAAGTTATGAAAGCGTGACGTGTAATTCAGCTTACTTCGTGGCCATGTTTGTTTTAATATTCATTCATAAAAAACAACAAAATAAATAACTAGATAATGACTTTGACAATAGTTCTAATTGAATAAATCATTTCTAATGTAATTGGTTTGTTACACAATAAATATAAAGAGAATTGAGTTACTAAAGTTATCCGCAAGATGTCAAATCTAATTACATGTTGCGTGATGGATCCGACGTGATTGCACGAGCGACGTGCGTAGCAAGTCTAGTATCAGATAAATACGTATGACCTAACAAATTAGCTACTTACGTTGCCATCTGAAGTTTATGTCACTTGAAAAGTTTTGAAGGAGAGCGTATAATGTTGCCATTATCATAATCATAAAGTACTTACAATATGTTGTATATATTATATTCCATGTAAGTATATATATATTTGTATATTTATTAAGAGGCAAACGGCATTATGTCTTTTAATATTATAATATATTATAGATGTATTAATTATCTACTATCAAACAATGTCATTTCTATTATCCTTAATGTTTTATTATACATGGCTACTTTTATATGCGACTTTCTATAAAGTATAATGATTTTGATAACATATAGGAAATACGTCTAATTATAACTCGTAAGCATGTAATTATTTTATGAAACTGTTAAAAATATTCCGTAAATAATCATACCCTAACGAGAAAAGCGTAGCAAATTTAAAGGGATAAACCACGAGATGGTCAGATTGTACATTTAATTAGTATAAATGTCAGTGAGATTAACAAACGAGATATTGTAACTATACTCGCGATGAACGTGACTCAACTTCGTGAACTTCTGATACACATTCTTTTAGCGAATGTGTATTTTATTAATAAGACATTGTGTTTTAAAATATAAATCATTGTATTTTATGAACATCGTTTATGAAACAATCGAAATTCAATTTAACATAATTTCCTTATAAACTCGAAAGCCGCTTTTAACCAACAATGGACCCTCAATAATACCTTTAGGAGGAAGAAAAAATGTTTCAATTAATCAAATAGTCACGGAATGACTTGAAGATTCATCCGATCTGAATTGACGACATTATTACTCCCTCGTAACAACATTGAGAGGGAATTTCAATTTCACCTAATGCAAATTTAATTCACCCCCTACACTCAGAGAAGGGTTCCTGTCTATTGTTTAGATAACGTTTTTTTTTATTCTAAAATTACAATGTTCTATTATATTCAAGTTAAAACTAAGAAAGTATATAAGAATAAATGAATACTTGTATAAACAGAAAGACTTTTGTCTTTTTTTACTTGAGGGTAATTTGTAAAAATTGAAAGAGAGACTACGATTTAACTGCTTAACAACAATGTGCAATCTAAAAACACTTAAACAAATATTAGTTTACTATATGTTATAACATTAAGTATGAAACTAACTAACTAACATTATGTATGTAAGGCTCTGATCAACAATATTGATATAAAATAACGTAATTTAAAATGACATTTACTTCATAAAAGCAAGAAAGTTTTATGTAATTTTACCACAAAACCTAATACCACAAGCCCGAGGAAGACTCAGTCATTATACAAGGAATTCTAGAAAGTATTGTCACTATTAAACATCAAATTACGATCACTAAGCCTCCAGAGTTTGTCTATTAATCTTGATTATTTAAGGCTTTGGGGCGAATTCCCCTCATTTATATTAGAACAAACATTTGTAGTAATTAGTTTATTATGAAAAATGATTTGTTAAACTTTTAATTTATAATAGGTTGGAAAAAGTTCGAAATTTGAGACATTCTCATTCCATGAAAACTGTTTTTCGTAATCAACAACTTTTTATTGAGAAACATATAATTTTATATGTAAAATGTTTTTATCGTTTAATTTTTAATTTTGATAATTGTAAGTTAACAAATCTTATTCTTTATTTAATTATCCTCTTTAAAAGTAATCTATTTCGTATTTCTAAAAACATACCATGAAACAAATTAGAAAATGTGAGTTAGTATTTATTAAATTTCAATTAACTAAATGCACAACCTGTATTTAAGTATAAACAACAAGAGAGATAGCATTATGTTATGGCTCTTATAATACGAAACTAGAGTCCAAAAATATATACGTATAATGATTTTTTTTAATGGACAAGTCTTGTTAATCTAAGACATTTTTATATCATAATAGTTTTAGTTCATAGATTACAATTATTATAAAGAAAAAGAGCAAATGACACGACAAATGTGCGTAGGTTAGGGATAAGGAAATATGTAGTTGGAACAAACAACACCCTTACACGACATTATGCATGTTTTCCCATCATTACGTCTTATCGTATTCATTAAGACACGCCACAGTGCAAATATGATCACTTAGTTCCAAACACTGCTCTCCGTAGAAGCTGGTATCTGCGTTAAACAGAAATTAGGACAAAGTTACAATTATTACTTAAGACTTACAATTTTACTCCGTCTAGCATTGGGAATTAGTGGTATATTATTTTTACAATCACATCAAATATTTTAAACAGAAATTTTAATGGTTTACTCTTAAAGTAACATGAATAATTCCGTCTAAACTAAACAACTGAATTAATTATCACGACCCACTTTTAAACAACTTCCAAACTAATATGGTTTTCAATTGTTACATGACTTTTTTTATTAAGGTTCACGATTGTTTTATAAACACAAATATATTTTTAAACTTTCATATAACGTACATTCCAATTATTTTGACCTCGGGAGAATGGAGTGCTATATTATTTTGAAAACACTCGTAATTTTTTGATAAAAAGAATGAAAAAGAATATTATAACCCTCAGGCGTTACTCTTTTAGATCCGTTTGGGCCCAGGAATTGCAGGCGGTATTTAAAAATCTATGCAAGATTTAACATAAGATAAATATAGCCTTTATTTTGGTGAAAAGGCGGGTTTAGATCCCTCTTTAAATGGAGTTTTTATATATTATAAAAGGCACGGACGATTCTACCTGTGTCCTTTGTTATAAACGATAGTTGGCATGGATTACATTTACGAATGGTAAATATAGCTTGTACTAGTAAAATTATAATTTCTAAGACAATATAAACCTGTTTTTTTTTTATATTTTTAATTACTCTCTTTGGTTACATTTTGTATTTCTTATTTATTAGTAATATTTGTGATAAATAAAATATAGAATAAATAACTTACAATACAGCAGAAATAGTTTAATCAAATAATCACAAAAAGTAAAATATGTTTTTTTAATATTGCTATAGTTTAGAAAGTGTATTCATAGGAACTTATCTATATTATAATTTAACCATTTAACATGGGAAACAAGGATCCTATCTGCATTGTCAGGCAATTATTGCGGTCATATAATGATATAAACACATTACTAAAGCTCGCATAATGTCAGGACTATAAAATTTGTTTATCCAATGGCGCTACGTAGTTTCCTTTTGTTTGCTTATAAATAGAATATCAAACTATTAATATTTCATTAGTAGTGTAACAATGATATAAAAAATATCTCTTATATATCTACCCACATAAATAATAAAATCAGTACACGTGATACTATTATTTTAAGGTTTTAGAAATGGCGGAAGTACTACTCATGATTTTACTTTCTGCGAGAAAAATCTTATCTTTAAAAGTGGTAAATGCTTTAGGAAGTGTGAGATAGTGTGGGAAAAAAAACTGGTGAAGCTTAACCGAGGATTATCTCGTACTCCGTCTATACGTTATCTGCACAACGCCTGCAAAATTGCGATAAGGATTAAAAATACCCCGAATGTCGGATGACGCATGAAGACTGAAGTAAATATTTTGCTAAAACCATTTTGTTTCGACGAAGTGTTAATGAATGCTAAGATAAACCGATTTACCTGCATATATAATTGAAGATAAAGCTACTAATGAAGGGTTCCGGAATACTTAATCTAAGTAATTTTTATCACCTTTTTTGTTTCTTATACGGGTTTTAGTTTTAATATTTTTCCCATAACAATATTTCTCTAGAATTAACAATAAAATATATTTGATAAGGCGGCGTTAGTAATGAGTGTAAAATTTATTTATTTAGGGCACAACACCCAAGAGGTGGTTGAAAGTTAAATGAGCTTAAGTTTCAAACCTCCACGTTTGCGGTGGAGAGCGAAACGTTTTGTTCTCGGTTTGATCATGACTTTACTGGAAACTAGAAAAATTCATGTTTTTTTTGCTTGCTCTGTTGGTGATTATTAAAAGATTCTAAAGAAGAATTAATCCGAAGTTTCACTCAATTCTTTTACATGTTTTAGTACAAAAAGTACATAATTTCACCTAAATCTAGTTTTACGACATTTTGTTACAAATGCATTCTTACATTCACTTATATTAAGTAAACAATCCAATTTTTAACATCGTTTTCAGAATAAGACTTGCTACAGTTTATGCATTTTGAATTTTTTGTTATCTTTTTCAAATCTTATTTAAGTAAATGTATCTGTGGCAATAATTTTTCTTTGTAATTAATTCACGGTACAAAATAAACCCTGGATTTATTCAATGTCCCAAATATACGGTTTCCGTACACCTCAATTAGCTTACAAACTAAGGCTAATTAGCTATCTTAAATGTACCTAAAAAAACAATAACAGTTCTCACGCAAATGAAACAACTTCTTTTAATTTTCGTCGCATTCATTTTGAACAAATGGTCCACAAATTAATTGTTCACTATCACGGAATTATTAAATGTTTTTATCTTAAGAATTAAGTGATTATGACTTTATAGAAAAATAAAAAATGTATAGTAAACATTTTGGATATTTTTTTTTTATAAAACGTATAGAGGATGCTTATATATTATACAGTCGACGATTATAGGGATCAAAATTTTAGGATTCACAAATATTTGTATATTGAATTATTTAACTATCTGTAAAAAAAAACAGACTGACAAACAGACTGCACTTCGTGAGAGAAAATCTATAATAGGCGAAACAACTTCCTTCAGAACAGGCTTTAACTTCAAATACTCTACATTTGGATTGAAGTATTGATCCTGTTATGTATAGTTGCAAAACTTCTTTAGTTTTATTTATAAAAATGTTACATATCCGTTTCTTGAGTACCTCCTCCGTTTCTTAGGAAAACAAGATGTAATATAAATAATAGTCATAAATTAAGTTATATTACAATTCACATTTATATAACTACCACTTCAATTAGATTACTGATCCTATAATTATTTCTCTTTATCTTATTATTGTTACAATAGACATTTTTGAATACCAGAGAAATACAAAAAACACAGGCAATGAAATTTTTATTTATTTTTTTATATATTTCATCTTTTTGATTTTAGTGTCATTTTGTCTATAATTTTGTCTTCATTTTAATATGAAGTAACTGAAGCCTTAGTTATCTAATTATGGTTACATAAATGTTACACAAATAAATCTACACTGTATTGTAAATACATTGTCACGCAACAGGCAAAAGAATTTCACCACATTAACAAAAGCTACCTTATGCTTAAGGCATAGGTTTGGAAATCATACATTATGATATTATATTTGCAGTGGATAGGAGGACGATTGTATACAAAAGACACGATTTTTCCATTTTTCTCCCGCTGCTTGTCCCACTTTTCGGCATCCAAAACATTAGAAATGAAACATTCGAATTTGGAATTTTATTTGTTGGGAAAGTTAGACGTTAACACGGGCGTCAGTGGAATCAGAGTGTTCCTTTACGAAATAGATTTGATTTATGTAAATAGCATGTCAGTTTTGCAAAAGTACCTTGGGATTCAAATTGTATAGCGTGATTTTTAAAATATTGTTATCACTGATGTCATTTGCATGCTACACATTTACGCACTTACTCTTTTAATAAACATAAAATATATAAATTCAAGCATATATAGAAGAATACATAAATATTGATTTTGTATTTTTAATGTTCAATCAAGTGTATCATAACATCATGCGAAAAACTAGCGCCACCTGTGTTGCGAAAAGTATTTCACTTTTTTGTCACATTCAAACTGTAAAAGTTTTTAATGTCTTTTATGTATAAATTATTTATTTAATCGTTACTTTTCCAAATCAAAACAAAGATAGAAGTTAGTAACGATAATAGAGGGTCATGCTTAAATAAGAAAATGGCATTATAATATTTCTCCATATTTAGGTGGATTTTATTTAGATATATGTTTGGTTCAAAAATATTATTAAAAACAATAAATTAAGCCTACGCTACTTCTCACTAGATGGCTCTAGTTGTCCACAAAGTTTAAAGTGCTTACTTAGGTTGCGGGGTGCAGGAGGGAGGCTACTCGCCCGACCCCGCTGCCACTTCCACAAGTCAAACGCTCCGCTTGACAGTCACAACGAAACCGCTCTGAGAAGCGGACGCGTTTCAAATCTCGTGAATATCTTAAACACGCTATACATATTTAATGACAGAAAATTGTCAAACTCATTGCTGGATACGATCGAAGGATATATGAGTTCAAAATATTTATTTACCAAGGACTACCTTATTGCTTGATGGATTTAAGTGAAGCGAAATGCTTAAAAGTTTTTCTTTAAAGCTATACTGTGTTATGTACTTTGTTTCGGAAATGTTGATATCGACCCACGGGGAGTGTTTATGAGACATTTTAAAGTGAAATGAAATATCTGTGATAATGTATGCCGTAACGACTGTGTTTTGTGTGCTGCTGCACTTTGTGTGGTCTGTGCCGTCGTACGGTTTGGACAAATGTGTGCGACAGGATTCTGGAAACAGTATAATTTGTAGAATTCGTACTCTCGATAGCGATGGAAGTAGTATCTCTACTGTAAATTCAGAAACATATGCTCTTAATATAGAGTGCAATCACCTGTTATTGTTCGAAAGTACTCTCAGAGCACACTATTTCAGTACCGTTGGTAGTTTAACCGATCTCACAATAAATAACTGCAAGCTACTATCTGTTCCCGACAACACCTTTCAAGATTTGAATAAATTAAGAAGATTAAAGATTCGTTCCAAAAATTCTGAGTGGAGTCCTACCAAGAATTTGGAATTAACTTTAAACTCTTTCAATGGATTATCGGAAATGCAGTCATTAGATCTGGCTGAAAATAACATCAAGTTTATTTCTTCTGGTGTATTTTGCTCTCTAGAGAACTTGAACACGTTAAATGTTACACGTAATAGAATAAGAACTGTGGGGCAGATTGGTTTCGGACAAGGTTGTGGATCTGGTTTACATACACTAGATTTGAGTTATAATGAAATCAAGACGCTATCCGAAGAATCAGAACTTTTAAAATTGCGTAGTGTGCAATATCTATACTTACAACATAATAATATCTCTGACATATCAAGTGAAGCATTTAAAGGACTTGGTTCCTTGAGAGTTTTGAACATATCACATAACCGCCTTCATACCTTACCGGAAGGCTTATTTGCTTATGCTAGAGAATTAAGAGAAATCTACCTAAGCGATAACTCAATATTTGAACTTGCTCGAGGTATATTTCATCGACTTGAACAGTTAATAGTTTTGGATCTATCGAGTAATCAACTTACGAGCAATCATATAGACGACGGGACGTTTCTTGGTTTAATAAGATTGATTGTTTTAAACTTATCAAACAATGCCCTGACAAGAATTGATGGAAAAACATTTAAAGATTTATTTGTTCTTCAAATATTGAACTTGAAAAATAATTCCATTGGGTATATTGAGGAAAATGCTTTCTTGCCTCTGTATAATCTTCATACATTGAACTTGGCTGAAAACCGTCTTCATACGGTAGATGAAAACTTGTTCAACGGATTATTTGTTTTAAGTAAATTGACCCTCAATAACAATTTACTTGTAAATATTGACAGAAAAGCTTTTAAAAATTGCTCTGATTTGAAAGAATTGGATTTAAGTTCAAATCAATTAATAGAAGTCCCTGATGCACTGTGGGAGCTTCCTTTTCTAAAAACCCTTGATTTGGGAGAGAATCAAATATCAGATTTTAAAAATGGATCTTTTAAAAATTTAAATCAATTGACTGGATTGAGATTGATTGATAATCAAATCGGAAATTTAAGTGCCGGTATGTTTTGGGATTTGCCAAGTTTACAAGTTTTAAATATTGCGAAAAATAAGATCCAATCCATTGAACGAGGAACATTTAGTCGAAACTCTCAACTAGAGGCCATTAGATTAGATGGAAACTTCTTGTCGGACATTAATGGAGTTTTTTCAACACTTGCGAGTCTATTGTGGCTCAACCTATCGGAAAATCATTTAGTGTGGTTCGACTATGCATTTGTGCCTAGTAATTTAAAGTGGTTGGACGTTCACGGCAATTTTATTGAACATTTAGGTAACTATTACAAATTACAGGATGAAATTCGCATAAAAACTTTAGATGTAAGTCATAACAGAATCGTTGAAATTTCACCTATGTCTATACCTAATAGTGTTGAATTATTGTTTATAAATAATAATTTCTTGAATAATATTCATGTTAACACGTTTTTTGATAAAAAAAATCTTACTCGTGTTGATATGTATGCGAATGAAATTGTGCATTTAGAACTAAATAGTTTACGTTTGGCTAATGTGCCCGTGAACAAAAGTTTACCTGAATTTTATATTGGTGGGAATCCTTTTAAATGTGATTGTACAATGGAGTGGTTACCGATTGTAAACAATATGACTGCTATGCGGCAGTATCCGCGAGTAATGGACATAGAAAACGTGTTGTGTAAAATGACGAACACTCGTAGCGGGACCCAGGTACCCCTTACCAATCTTAAGAAATCGGACTTTCTATGTGCGTATGAGACTCATTGTTTTGCTATCTGTCATTGCTGCGATTACGACGCGTGTGACTGTGAAATGACCTGTCCACAAAATTGTACTTGCTACCACGACCCGTTATGGAACACTAACGTCGTTGATTGCTCCGGACAATCGTCGATGGAAATCCCACACAAGATACCAATGGATGCCACTGAAGTATTTTTAGACGGAAACAACATAAGAGAACTGCAAAATCACGTTTTTATTGGACGGCAAAAGATGCGGTCTCTGTACGTGAATAATAGCAACGTAGATAGTATTCAAAATAGAACTTTTGCTGGCCTTAATGCTTTACAAATTCTTCACCTGGGAAACAATAAGTTGCGAGAATTAAAAGGATATGAATTTCACCAATTAAGTAATTTAAAAGAGTTGTTTTTACAAAACAACCTCATTAGTCATATCGCAAACATATCATTCATGTCATTAAAATCACTAGAAACTTTACGCTTAGACGGCAACAGATTGGTGGACTTCGGTGTATGGAGTTTCGCCGATAATTTGAATCTAAAAGCATTATCACTGGGCAATAATTTATGGTCATGCAAATGCCGTTATCTACAAGAATTAACAGCGTATTTAGCTGAAAACGCTCAAAAAATAATAGATATAACCGATGTGTGGTGTTGGAATGGAGACGCAAAGCCGCCACAGAAAAAAGAGCTTAATTTAAATGGAACAGCCTGCAGCGATTATTACGCCGATAATTCAGTCATCGGAAATATGTTGGTATCAAACTATGTTCCCATGATGGTCTCAACTCTTACCGGTTTTATGTTAATTTTATTAGCTCTTGTGGTACTATTTCTTTTTAGAGATTCGTTACGGGTTTGGCTTTATACAAATTGTGGCATTCGTGTATTTTCACTCTCCAATGGATACGAAGAAAACGAGAAATTATATGATGCATATGTTTGCTACAGTCCAAAAGACGAAGAATTGGTACTACAAATTTTTGCCAATGAACTAGAAAACGGAAATTCATCATATAATCTTTGCTTACATTATAGAGATATTCCGCATCATGGTGCACAATACATGCAATATGCTCCACCAGTTCTTGATTTTGCTGAAGCATCTAAGCGGATTATATTAGTCTTGACACGAAATTTTATGCAAACTGAGTGGTCTCGCTTTGATTATCGAAAAGAATTCCATGAAGTTTTAAAAGGATATGTTTATAAGTTAGTTTTAATTGAAGACTATTCAGTAGTTCAAGAAGCGATGTGTGACGAAGAATTAAGACCCTACCTTAAAACTGGGTCAAGATTAAGATATGGTCAAAAAAATTTTATGGAGCGCCTTAAGTATATGCTGCCAGATTCAACGCAGTCAAACCATAAAAAAAGAAACTCATCTAATTGTAGAAAAAATATTAATACTTATACTTTAGACTCATCTGTCCCTAATGGTGGCAATAGAACTTTAAGTTATCCTGATAAGTCACCTGTATTGGGAAATAGCGGTCAAGGCGCTAGTGCTCCCCCAGAGTATAGTACAGAAGTAAGGCAATCGCCTTCAACTATACGACAAATTCAAGGAGTCTCCTATGGCCCAGATGGTAGACCAATATCCGATCATATTTATTCCTCAATAGACTCTGATTATTCATCCTTAGAGCAAGGCATGGCACCAGGCAGACGAAGAGATATGCGGCAATGGCCACCCCCGCCACCCATTGTAGATACAGGCAGCGGTGGTGTACAAGCTTACCTAGTCTAGAAAGGGTTCCTGCCCAATTCCAGTCAAATTGTATATATGTAGGTAGATGTTAAATTAAAAATGCTGTAAATATTGTAATTATTAGTTGTAAGTGCTATACCAAAACGTATGTAAGTAAACTTACTATTGCCTGTTCGTTATCCTGTGTATAGGTTTTGTATTAAAATTTTAAAGACTGCTGTAGCATTACTATTGTAAATAGCAAAGACAAGTGATCATACTATATAAATATCATGAATATGGCGTTATTTATACATTATAAAAATAAAGTGATGAAGATTTATAAAAAGGCATTTTAATGTGAGTCATTCCTAGTAAAACTCTATCATAATGAAATCGTAAATTAAAAAAAAATATTATAATATAAAAATATAGAAAAAAGCTTTTAAATTAAAACAATTACATTGTTATATCCTTCAAATGTAATTATTAAGTTTGATACAAATGATACTACTACAATTAAACAATCAAATGGATACATTTAATCAAAGTATAATTATGATGACGATTGCTTTATCAAGTAACTAAAAACAATTGAACAAGTATTTAAAGTCGAAAATAATTAATTATCCTTTTAAACACTTTTAATTCAATTTTATTAATTGAAATATAATATACGAATACAAATAGTTTTGTTTCAGTATAAATCCTTATTTAATGAATGTTACAATATTTTAGAAACATAGTAGTGTATTTTGTTTGTTGTATTCATATTAATTAAAACATTATTTCATGCAATAAATTGATTTACGATTATTTTAGACAGCAATCGTACCTTTTGGACCTTTAATTGCAATTTAATCTAGTTTTTATGTGAATAGTTTGATTAAAAATGTAATATACAAAATGTCGATAAAGAATAATAGTTTTTAGCCATGTTCGGAATTTAAATTAGAATAATAAACAGATTTTATGATAGAATCTAGTATGTTTTTATGTTATTCAATCGTCAGTTACCAATAGTCATAGTCATATTACATAAAATTTAAATAACGTTCCCAATTTTCAGACACAATAAATCATTGTTTATTTTGCTTTATTGAGCTGTTTTGATTTTATACAGTTTATTTGTATGTTTTCTATTTAAATTTTAAATGATTTCTTTATGTATCAGAAAGTAAATTCGCCGGCATCTTGTTTCTACGGTGCATCTAAAAAGGTTAGCTTCAATAAGTTTTTTTGTTATCCGTAAACCGGACGCGGTATCCGCCGTAGCACGTGATCAGCGTTAGCTTGCCGTCGGCTTAATACAAACTTGGTTCTCTCTTGAATACCAACATCCACAACTATAGCTGACCACGAGTTTACTCTACCAAATTTTATATTTATCTGTTTGTGATTTAGAAATACATTATTTCCGGTATTAGAAATTTATATTGTGTTCACACGTATTATTTTTATATTTTGAACTTTCTCGCAAATATATCAATAAACGAATTATCTCGCTTAATCGCGTACTTGTAAGTTTTAAAACGGCGTAATCAGAATTTTTCCTTAACTGTACGAACTGCTAAGACTTTTTAAATTTAATAAAATATATGATACGCATATTTATTATGATAATGGCTAACGTACAGACTAATATGTGATATCCTATTAAAGTGCTTGACACGTGTTAATTTCTACAGTTACAATATTTAAAATTCTGTCCATACAAATTTACATTATCATGACTCATTCGGTATGGTTATTAAGAAATCAAATTTTGTCTGGCAACATTTTGTCAATATAAGCAATACAATTATCACAAAATGTAAAGAAAACAAAGTTGTTACTTGATAGATTAAAGTATTAATTGTGGAATATAAAGTTACTAATGCATTCATTTAAGGTTTGCCAGTTTAATTTTAACTTGAAAATAAGCAGGATTCGGTTTATTTAAATACAAGTCTTAGATACCGATTGTTATTAGCCACTTGTAGAGAAATATAAGAAAAAAATGTATAGTATCTTGTTATGATTGTAACTTAATTCTTAAGTGCCCTGGTCTATAACTAAACATGTGTTCTCCGACACTCACAGATGCTACTTGATGTAAATCTTAGAAGTTAATTATAATAACAACTGATGTCCACTAACAAATAAATCAAGTAATAGTTAGAAATAATACAAAATAGATAGATATAATAAAAATATTAAATTACGAAGAACAACCTTATATAAATTTTAATATTCATTATGCAAATATAAATGTAATTTTATACATTATTATTTCAATGCTTCGATATCGATACTGGATTAAAAAGGTTTATGTTATAAAGCCGTTTTGTGTTGCCGGTCATTAATATTCTGTGACAGGCCGATCTCAAATATTTGTTTTGTATTACGAGTGTTTTATGCAACAATATGTTTAGTTTACATTTTATGATGTTATATATGACATATATATGGATGTTCTACAGTTTGTTTCGTTTTATTATTAAAATGATGAGAATAAT
This sequence comes from Danaus eresimus, assembly GCA_018231745.1. Classification (NCBI taxonomy): domain Eukaryota; kingdom Metazoa; phylum Arthropoda; class Insecta; order Lepidoptera; family Nymphalidae; genus Danaus; species Danaus eresimus. The sequence continues at coordinate 18,878 of DVQP01000103.1, forward strand.
ACTAAATTCTCTTAAAAAGTTAATAATAGTAGGGAAAGTTGCGTTTGATACGCTACACAAAAAATTCACATGTAACTAAAATCATCACGTGAAAATTATGCATACTTTCATTTGAAATACTTTACACCATTTATTTAAAACTAAATCTGACACGCACGTAATGGTTTGTCTCAAAGCTTTCACTTAATAACACGGTCTAACAACATTTATTGATTGTTTCATACTTCCTAAATTATACCAATTATATAAACTGCGTATAAATTATGTTATAACCAAAAAGCTTTCATCAAATAGCAAAATTTTATTATAGTAGCACACAACTCGATAAGGAACGACAAGTCGTCACAGATCACGCTTCATTATAGGCAGAATCGTCGGATGTCAAGTATTGATACAGTGCAGTCATTCGAGACGCGAACCAAAAAACTCCTAAAAGGTCCACCTTAAATTGGACATTCTGTAAAAATCTCTTAAAGTTCAACTGAGTGTTAAGAACTCTTTAATGTTAAATTAATATTATTTTTATTTTTTAAATCATGTGTAAATAGAACAAGCATGTATAAAGAAATTTTGTTGAACTTACTACTAACTTTTAAAGCAATTTATACATTAGTATATATAGTGTTATAACAAGTGTAAAATTTGAATTTATGAAGAAGTTTTTTTTTTATTAATAATTTATTTAAGTTCTTCCATTACTAATTTATTTCTTTAATTTATTGAAATGAAACAAACTGAGCTCATTTTTCGTCTATTGCTTCGGTGAAATGATGTTTAGAAAATTATTTCCATAATAATTTTATTAGTAACATAAAATGTCTACTTCACTTTTATTTTTTATTTGAAAGTTATATTAACTTAAAAAATTTTGATTATCGAGTCGTAAGTTTGTGCATTGCCTATAGGCAATATTAAAATAACGTAAAAGATGTTGAAATAGTTTATCACAACTACTGTTTGTTGTTAATTAGTTATAATCTAGTAAAATTTTATTATTGATAAATGAAATTACTATACCGTTGCCGAGTAATTAATGAATTTTAAAACATTTTTTTTGGTTTGTTACCTGTTTAAGTTTAGTTGAAACTACTTGCATATAAGTTACATTGAATTAATTAGGTTTTATGTGTTTTTCATTTCATTCTCATTTCATTTAATTCTAATACAGATAAATTACTGTGATTAAAATTTTCTTAATTTTAAATTTAATCAAAAAATATACGTTCTCATGAAAATAAAATCTGTTGTTTTTAAAAGATTTAATCACAAGAGACTGAGATAATTCAATGTCTTTTTGCTCATCGCTTCGACGGTAGAGATAGTTACAGTATGACATCACATTTGTGGTGCTTATTCTGTAACAAATTAAATTCTTTTAATTTATGGTTCGGGTGTATAAAATACTTCATATATGTAACTACCCTTAAACGGATAAAATTGTGAAAGAAGTCAAAATTTTACACAAAAACCTTCTTTTATTAATTACAATATATTCCAATAGATTCATTTTCAATGTATAAATTCAGGCAAACAAAGCATGAATTTTTGTTATAATTAAATCAACCTTTGACTTTCATCGATTAATATGATCCGTTTACGTAGAGCGACACAAAAGAACTTATGAACCGTGAACACGTTTGATTAACAATCCGTTTAACATACACGGTTCTAAATCAACTATGGTATATATTCTATTTTTTTTGCCTTGTCGACGACTAAGTAAAACAATTGACCATAAAATCCGTCGTACGTGTCCCTCAAAAAAGAGAAAGCCTTTAGTCCATTCTAATGTTTCGTTTCTAAGAACATTACGTCTTATTTAAGATACTACAAAAAAGAAAATAGCTCACGCCGTAAAAGCATAAGGCGAAATGGGCCATAAAGGCCATAGCCGGCTGATCTAAACAAAAGTCATATAATATAGCTACCGGGGGTTAAAATATTTGGGACGTTGTAAAACGTTTTTAAGTTTATTGCGACATTGTTACGAATTTTTTCTTATCCAATGAGTTTTGACAGCAAGATAATGGTAATTCTAGCTCCTGTTTTATCATAATAAGAAGGACAGTAGCCTGTATTGTTAAGGAACTTATTGTAATTTTATACTTGTTTTGCATTATGTTCTCTTGTGTACGTTTTAAGACATTGCAAGACAACTTTATAGTAAATTCATTTGGTTCTTTGTTTAGATATATTTAATTTAGATATATGTTAATATATCTTCTACAAATATATGATGAATATTTTTAATAACGTTTGTTGTTCGCAATCATAAATAATAAATACAATATCTCATTGCTATTAAACAACGTCAACAGCTACTCTTTTTTTTACTTACATCCTAACATTAAAGATGCCGCCACAAAGTCGGCAAAAACTAAAGAAGGGTTGTTTTAATCAGTTTTTTTTTTTATATTAGCCGGTGTATTTCACATACGGAATCGACAGACCAGAACCAATTCCACAGAAGCATTCAAATACAGAGTTTTACTGCGCAGTAGCGAACTTCGTGACATCCTGTTTATGCTGAATTTCTACCACGCTTCAACGGGAGCTGTCACCATCAAATAAAACTTAATTTAAGCATTGTCTCTTCCCTCCATTGTCTATACTTATGTGCTTACACTACATCATTAAGGAGAGAACTTATCTTAAGACACATGTTTCTATTCATAGCTAGTTTATTTGAAAAGTTTGAAGCAATTGTGTCCCAGATATGTCGTAAATCATTGAAGCAGTGTTGCTTGCTACCAAAGTTGGGACATTTGTTTTATGATTCTTTTGTTTAAAACTTTTATTGGCTCGGCCGTTTCGAAAACTAATTTATTCAGGGGCCGAAAGGCCTTGGAACTTGCTCCTACTTACTAAAGGACGAATCGGTTTAGTGTTCAATTCACTTCTTATTTTACGATATTTTCTGTTTTCTAAGAAAATCTGTTTGTGATCGTTTACCAATAGCTTAAAAAGACTACTGGCTTAAATTAAAAAAAGAACTTGTTTTTTTTATCGTTAGGTACTTTAAATAAATGGATTGAAAAAAAGAAACAACTTATTAAAATTACACTTTTAGTTTAACTAAAATTTACTTAAAATACCTTTATTCTTACGTCTTTTTAAATGAAATATATATTTTTTCCAGTTCAGTCCTATAATTAAACTATTTGTGAATTCAATGATTTAATACATCATAACATGTTTAAATATTCCAATATTCCGGTTCTGAAATTTTGAGGGCTGTGGAGCAAATTACCTTTGAAGTGAAACCATCAATATGTGTAATATGTTGCTGATGGCTGGCTACTACAAATGATTGAGGCTTCCGTTTAGACGATTAGATTTGATTTAGTGCGTCCGATCCTTAAGAATTCGTTCACGTTTTGTTTGTTTTCAATATTATAGTAATGGTTTAGGTTGTTATTATATGAAGCTTATTGAAAAATAATTATCACAAAGACGATTATTAAAGGGATATTTATTGTATTTAAATAATTTTTATTTATGTTGTAATATAATAAAATTGTATTAGAATGTCTTCTAAAATTTTTATGTTTCAGACTTTTATTTAATTTCGTTACATTTATCCTGTATACAAGGTGATAATTGAGCTTATATACTGTGAACTTTATACAACTTTAAGTTGGCAGCGTGATTGATAGTCTTTTAGTAAAGGATAGAAATAGAAATAGAAATAATTTTAAATACATATGAGTGACAGCTTAACAATTTAAATACTATCAAACAATCAAAATTGGTAAAAAGTTAAAAGCTACTTGTTTACATAGAATAGCTAATTTTTTTTTGTGAATTTACTTGATTGACAAAAGAACTTTTTGAACTACAAATTTAAATATTTAACATAATAAATTCTATTTATAAGCGAATGTGACTGAAATGAATATGAGTAAAAACTAACTACAGATAATTTAGTTTATGATAAGATGATAACATATAGATTAGAGGATAATAAATTTTGGAACATATTCAGGTAGTACTTCTCGAAAAACTATATGAAGAGTCATATTAATTTATAGCTACCGCTTACGGCTTAAGTACTACGTTGTTACGAAAAATAATATTTATATTATATTAATACTACAATCAATCATCGGAAGATTCAACTGATTTATGTTTAAAAATACACCTAAGCCTTTATCGATCATCGTTTAGTGTGACCCTAGAATGGGTATTTAATGTGAAAAAATTATAAGACTTATTCTTATATTGTAACCGTCTTAATTACCGGTTCACTATGATTTATTATATAACGTTGGAATAATTTTGAGTCGGTCAAATGACGTATGACCGTTGGGAAACAGGTTGGTTAGCCGGCGGCGTTATGTTGAAGTGAAGTAGAAGGAATGCGTAGCCATCTTTACAATTTAATTGTTCGAAGTTGTGTTTCAAATGTAATTTAAATGTATTTATGGCATATCACTAAAGGTTTTAACAGTAATTACAGAGAGATTGTACAAGTAAGTCAGTAATAAATATGTTCATTCTGTTGTTGTAAGTATACATTATTATTTGGTTTAATCTAATCTCATTCAGAGATGCACTGTTTTTAATAAAAAATCATATTTTACTATATTCACTGTACACCCATTGCCATACAACGATGACTCCTATGTTATAAATTCTAATTACATATTCAACAAAATCCTCAACCAGCGTAGTACCTACATCTATTCAATTTATCAAATTGTATGCGCGGGCGCATGCAACTTCACAGAGTTATAAATAATATTATAATGACAAGAAATTATCTCGCTTCGATCCCCTTGCATGCTATTCCAGCAACAGCCTTAGGACCTATTTATTAATACAACTGGATTGTTAATTGAAGTTTTAATGTATTGAAATTACAGCTTGATGAGTTAATTATATGTTATCTACTGCTTTTATTTAAATTTTACCTTGAGTTTTTAATGTTACTTAACACGCAAATAAAATAACATAATTTTACAAGTAACAAAATTATTTGTCTCGTTGTTGGTGTAAATTATTTTGAAGTTTTTATATACCATTTAAAACTCTCCGATTACACTTGGTATTAAAACATAATTTTTTATCTAACTATAGTTATAAGTTTATACCATACAGTGTGAGTGGTTAAAAATAAATAATAACAATACTTACCAGAAACAACGCCCCCTTAATATATTAAAAGAAACCGGGTGGTCAATAAATACCGACAAAATAAAACATCAATATCGAACATGTTTGTACAATTACCGATTGTTCGCTTCTTAACACAGCTCAACTTACAAACTATGACGTCACACCGCACAAGTGGATTACATTATTTATTGTAGGAGCTTAAACAATGTACCGGAGGAGTGCATGCCGTTAATTATAATCAAACACGACGCACTATCATGTTATCGAGTATGATATGAAAACCAGCTTAGTATTGCGTAGTTATGGAGATCGTACGCGTGGGTAAAAGACCACAAGACCCAATAAAAATCAATGGACTGAAAAAATTGGACTCCAGTCGTGTTAACATAGTTGGGACGTTATCCACTTACTTTCATCATCCCAAATATCGACTTTATTGTAGGTATTGTTTTAATAATAAACCATATAATTAAATGATAATACGGGTTATTTACTACCTTATGTGATTTTTTTGTCTTGGATCAATAATTTAAAAATAAAACTAGACATTATATAAATCGTCGCATGTATAAAACAACAAAATAATTTAAGCTATGTTATATACATATTTAGTAATCTACATATGTATATTATGGTTTATTTGCACGCCATTGCATTGTTTTTATTACGTCGGTAGCCTCCGAGCGATAAAACAAAATCAATTTGTTTTAAGTTACAAAGATAATAGAATTGCTTGGATAGAATGTAAAATGGTCGGTAAATTCGAAACTATCACACAATAGGATATAAACCTTACACAGAACCTATTGTTTTATTTATTGGCGAGCAATGAACAAACTGGTGTCAAAGATTTACATTCATTTAATGCCTGGGTTTAAGGTTTAATGTTAAGCGACGTTTGAATTTACATGGAGCTAGATTGCTGATCTCAGATTGTCGTTTATAGTATTCACATACGAGAATGTAAGTTCGGAACGTCGGAAGCAATGCGTAGTTAAAACAGATTTTCTTACAAGTACTTTTACTTATTTAATTCAGATAAAACAAATTAAACATGATGGAAATTTTATATTACAATATGAAATACACTTTATATGAAATGTACTAATATACTATGTTTATGAATAGAAGCAGCTCAAATTGTATATTTAACACTTCACAAAACGCGACAGCAAATTGAACAGAAATAGCCGACCATAATAATCTATAGAATCGTGATCCTGACAACGTAAATGGAAATGGTTGCTTGGTGGAACAGAACAACCTTTTATGAGAAAAGGAATGTCTCCTTAATAATTTTGCGATCGAATTGAGATTGCAGTCACTGAAGTTTCCAATACGGACAGCTGGAAACTTATGTCTTTCTATGTTTAGATACTCCTTCTTCAATTGTTTGATGTTGATAAACACAAAAACAATGTTACAGACATGTAACTTCTTATTAATTTAACAATTACTTTAAATTTTCAGTTATTACTTTACTTACCTTTGACCTAAACTGTTTAAAAAAAAATTACAAGTAACTGAAATCCACAGGTATATAACTAAAAAAAAACAAAAAAAATATAATTCAGGATATCGTTATATTTCTAAATTATAATAAAAGGTTCAGTAAGCAGTAGCTTATTATAAAATTTTTGAATTTAGCTGATGTGGAGTATTTTTATTTAGTACATAACTTAGCTTAAATTTCAAATGTTCTGTGTCTTAGTAGTTACCAGCTAGTGTCGCTTTTGTAATCCGTTATGATGCAGGCTGCAATTTGCGAACGGTCACCAGCAATAACGGTGCAAAGATACCGTTTATGAGGGAAATGGAGGCATGTTTTATGAATATTGACTCACATTAGACTGGAATGTCTTGTTCATAGAACTTGATGAGTTGCTGGATTTCACAAAGCAGTTTCTTAATAAGTATGATTAATTTAGAAACTATTTGCAATATTATATGTGTATTAAAAATAAATATTACTTATTGTTATTAGTAAATAAACTTAGATTCCCATTTCATCTCAAACCACGAAATATTTTTTTTAATTCATAACAATTTTTAATGGTCTGTTTGTTTGTACCAAATACTCGTTAAAATGGATGGTTATATTCTTACTTAACATTTACTGTCAGATAAATATTGGTAACCAATCCTTAATTTTACAAAATCATACAATATACTAGTATATAACAGTGACATACTTGAATCAGATGTAATATTTGTTCCGATTTCATTATTCAGTCAGAAAATCCGGGCGCACTTGTAAAGTTGTGACTAGCGAATAGTATTTGCAAACAGTTTTGTTAGCTCTCGAATTTTGATGAATATTTGATTCTAACATTGTCACTTGTGTGGCCAGTCTATACTAGGAGGTATACAAGTGAAATGGTAAGGTGACACTAGCCAAATGTGATAGAATTTGCTCATGATGACAATCAATTGCTAGAAGACAAATAAGCAAATTGACACTGTACATAAATGAAAATACGAAGTCAAAACATAACAGAGCGCAGCTAATATTTTTAAATTGTATGAAGATGTAATTCATATATTTTAAATCGAAGGTATGAGTCCACAAATCTGTAAGATGTTTCAAGGGGCCTTCAAAATTAAGTATCCAATTTACGTAAGTTGTGGCTTGAATGGCAAAGAGGAAATTAAACAAAGTAGCTCTGTGTGTGGATATTTTGATCCATACATTTTCCTTCTTTGTATATAGCAAAGTTAGCTAAACACTCAGAGTAGCGCACAAGCAAATTTTACTCAACAGTAATATAATATTTTGTTTGTATTTAAAATTAAAGATACTTTTCCAATTAACTTTGCAAACATTTCTCTCTCTCGGTAGTTACTTATATTTTAGAAATAAAGTGAACATTTTAAAATTGTTAATAATTTTGAATTTTATTAAAAGTCTCCACCTAAGGGATATACTTCCATGTTTTCTGATAAGATTTTAAATATAAAATAATTATTGGATTACTCATAAATGATGGAGAAAAGCACTTTTATCTATCATGCCTAAGGGTCCGCTACTTCAGTTGATTGCAAATATAGTTCAATGTAATCGAAATAGTCCGTTCTTTAATGCCTCTATTAAATATCTGTTCTAGCTATCAAGGTTTTAAGATATAACAGAGTTCCAACAGTTTATGTTACATGAGTAACATAATAATTTTGTAAATTTAGAAAGTTTATATCGACCTTTTATAAAAATTATGTCTTACATGTATATAGATTAATTTGATTAGGATCTATATTTTTGTTATGATCCATTTTTCTTTTTTACTAAGATCTTAATCAAAAAAAAAACGAACGCTTTTATTTTAATTATCTTTGATAAGTAAACAAAAACCTTTTAACAACTATTCGTTTAAATGTGGATAGATCAAACTTTAATTCAGAAACTCAACTTTTATAAAAGAACGATAAGCACATTTAGTAGTCACCATTGTTCCTATTCTCACGCCTGTATTCTATTAGCTTAAAAGTTTTATGTGAGATAAGGTGACATTGTTTTAATGACTGCACATTGACATAACATTACTTGAGAAACAATTCAGATATTCAACAAGGATTTAACTACCTTCCGAAAGACCGCTTTCCGATGAGACAATTTACCTGGCTGTTCAATATATTATTTTCCTCTTATAACATTATGTAATTATGACATGATGAATGTCATAATTATATATACATACAGTTAAATGTATATGTTTTACACTTTTCTATATACATTTTTAAAACTTATTGACCGTATGGACTACTACAGAAGAGACGAAAAAGATTGTGTGTCCTGTAACTATTTAAAAATATATTTATATTTAAACAATTTTACAAAGCCTTATTTGTAAAAAGATAAGTAAATCCTGACTTTTTTTACTTATTGTTGTTTACCTTTCACCGTTCTGAAAACAAAAATATAATTAAGGAATGCACTACCTATCGGAATTAAAAGCAACAAATCTACAAATAACTTAATGATCTCATGAAATTGAGATTTGATTTCTCAGTCTTCAAATAAAAAAAAGATGATTTTTAAAAGTTTGTTGTATAATTTCATCATGGCTTCAAGTTGGCAGGAAAACTAGTGTGAAATAGGTAGTGAACAATAAAATTTAGTTAATAAAATATTTGGAGTGAAATAAGTAGATAGCCATTGTTTTAAAGTAATCTTATGTAAACCATTTTAAAACTTCAACAACAAGGAGCTTAGTTTCTTTTTCGTAAGACTGAATTCCATTTAAAGAGAAGTTTTTATTAAGAATAAAAACAGAGGAATTGTAATCTCAGTAGCTGGGTGGCGTGCGCGCGGCACGAGCGTTCTCTCGGCCCGCCTCTTTCACAGTACACCATAGATTATTATGCAGACGATAAACTGTTCGCTTTTTTGAAATACTTGTATAGTACTTTTATTTATTATTTGAAAAGAAATTAATAAATATATTCAAATAAAGAATAAAGTATTTAACAGCTAAAAAAAATATTAAAATGGTACTAGTTGTTAATATTAATATTGAAGTACTTATAATGAAACAAAAACTACAATTTTAAAAAATGTGTCTGTTATTTTAATGTAAATGAGCTGCGATTCTATGCTTCAACACTTCACGGAGGCCACCCTCTACCAATGCGCGGACGCAGAGTAGTTCGTCTACATAATTACTCAGAGCTCATTGGTGACTATTAACCTCGTGATAATTCATAAGGCCGGCGTGTTTAATTAATAACGTATCATGTGGGCTGTCAGATAAGACATAATGAAACTTGATGGTTTATGTCTGTGAATATTAAAACAGAACTTTTCTGAGGAAGTCTTTCATATATTGTAAACAGATTATAAAAAATAAGGTAGTGGTATAAAGAAAAAATAAACTGTTCGAATAATAATAATATGTTACAAAAATCAAATGTAAATATAGGGTGATAAGTTTACTCTAAATTGAGTTAAAACTGGATATTATATTACGTATGTTACATTATTTTTATCCTTTTGAAATTTGATTTGGATAAGCTACTTGAGCTCTCTAAATTTAATATTTTTCTTTTATAATAAGTGGGCTATGATGAATAAGTTATTCAAATAAGTTTGAGAGCATGTGCTTATAAATGTCAAACAAAATGAGCTGTATTGTAGACAATCGTCAAAAAGTTGCAATAATAATATTGATTCTACCTTTGTCATGTTTATTAATAGCAAGAGCAGCAGCAGCAGCTGATCTTTTGCAAATGTAACAAACGCTCAATTAAAGCCAATTGTAGAAAGCGCCATATCAATAGAGGTCTCACATTAAATATTTCTTCAATTCTAAATACATAAATTATAATAAAGTAATAACTTTCTTCAAGTAAAATTGACCAATAGAATCAACGATGTTTTTATAGAATTCTCATAACTCTATCACATTAACATAAAACTAAGACATTTAAATCAGACGTGGTTAAGATTCATTGATTTACTTGTAAAATGTTTTGTGTATGTCAGCGTACAGAATGTCTGTACACTGGCACAGTATTGTATATCGTCACTAGAGTGGTTGGAACAAATAACTCTGAACCTTATTTAAAGCTTTTTAGGGACTACAATTGCTTGAAATGTCTATAAGAAATGTCATTAAATATTTTGCTCATTGTACCGGAATATTTGATGAGTACACAAGTATAAAACCTAAGCACACATAATATTAATTCTTCACGGGAAATGAGATGAAACGTAAGTCAACATAAAACAAATTGACTTTATGCAGTTTAAGAAATTGGTTAAAGCGACTTTAAACTTTATTGACAGGAATTATTGTTTAAATTATATAAACGAAATTTATGTACGGCCTTCGAGAGGTACGAAAGACTTTGTTTTGATAAGTAAAATATTTTTTGTTTTGAATTTGGTGAGAACTTTTTTTTCGAGGATTGGTTTTTATTTGTAGTTTAAAGAATAAAATTTCACTATACAACACTATAACAGGCCACATAGTTTGAAATAGCAAAATATTCAATTCAGTTATGTTTTTCTAAGATTAGTGACATTAATAAATTAGATATAGTTTGATTGTTTGTCTTGACAACCTTTGCTCAGTAGAAAATTTTTGACGAAGCACAGTTCTAAATGACAACTGATGTTGAAGATAAAAGTTTGTGAGACTACATATCTTGGACATCTACACATCATCATCGTCGCGAGTATGGTCAGCGCCTTTGTCGGCATCAAAACAGCATAGGTTGTAATTAGATAACGAACCGCCTACAATGGGCTTTTTTCTTTGAGAACCCACGCGCTGTTCTTGTTCTGCATGTAAAAACGACTGACTTTCAAAGTTAGAAAAGATTTTGATAGTATTTCTTGTAGTTTATTGTACTTATAAAAGACAATATGAGGAAAATAAATGTAAATGTACTTATATTATTGATTAATTATATTGCGTTTATTGTTAACTAACAATAAAAAGAAAAATCTACAAAATATAACAAATGACAAAGTATATGTACATTTCATATTAAACTTCCTTTCGTTAAATCCAATATGAAAACATGGATGAATTTATTTTCGTGTGGCTTTCTCATCCCATATCAAAATTATACAGGTTTAATTAAATCGACATTAATCCGGGACTATTCGGGATAGAAGTCGCTTTCCGTCATTATGTCGTTACCGTAAGTTTTTGGAACTTGAATAGAATTCTATCGGAATTTGTTGGATTAGCGTCAGGGTTGTCAAACCTGATTTTTTATAGGAAATTGTGGTCGGCTCTTTTTATATGATGACCCATTTAAATTATAGTGTCTGTTCTTAAATTGTTCTTTTAATTTTGACCCGACTAAATTGTTTATTGCTTATTGGTGTAAACTTTAAACTACATTAAGTACTTTAAATCAACAGTTCTTTATTTTGAATTAATAAATATATTATTTTATGCTTTTAAGATTTGCTTCTTGTAAATGTAAGCAATATATAAAAAAAACTCTTTTAATTCATAGAAGTTTCAATATTGCAGTCGTACAAAAAATAATAAAATTATTTTTGGGGCATGAGAACATACGGCTAAAAAAAAACTACACAATAATTCCATAATTCAAGTTACAAAGGTTAAAAATATAATGCTTAATACCCAAACTAAGCTTGTATTTATTATAATACGTGTCACAATAAATGTATTAAATGTTGGAAGGGCTTTAATAACAATATTTTAACATAACAATAAAGTGAATTAATTTACATTCCCAACCTTTCGTATCTGCATATCTCGAGCAAACACTAATCTGTTTTTAATCATTGGAATAACAATCTTATCTTCAGAAATTTTGTTTATTTAAAAAAAGTTAAATGTAGCTTAGGAGAAGTCATTAGCAAACATTGAACAGGTAAAGTCGAATATACTGGAACTCGGCGATTTAGGATCATTATTATAATTACAGAGCAAATACACTTTCGGCGCCAATGTCAAAATTAAACGCCATAGTTTTTAATTTATAATTGTATTTTTTACGTTCTCTACCTGCGACTAAAGGGAACTTGATTTTATTTCCGTTTCTAAATACACCTTCAAGATTGTTTAATTAGCTGTAATTTGAAACAGTCGTAAAGCACTGCCATGAAATTATATAGGCGATATAATAGCTAATTTTAAAGTTAGTATTGCTTCTTATGAACAAAGATTACACATATTTTAATAACATCTACAATTAAAATTTAAAAACGTAATTTAAACAAATATAATGGAAGAGGTTACACAGTATAGTGTGAAATTAAATTTAATAACTGTATACATCTGTTTGGTTGCGGATGCTTTATTTCATGGATAAAATCATGAGAGTCGCAACAAGAAATATATCACTTATTTAATATAGAAAAATGTAACTCCTGTTTTGGATTAAAAATTTAATAAGTTGTTACTCTCATGTTAACTGTAACTGTTATCCTTATTAGTTATAAGCAATGTTTTAAAGAAATGTAAACTGCATAGCAGTTACAATAAAGGTTTGTATTTCTGAATGAAATGCAGACGTTTTTACTACTAAATATAGAGGGAGAATAAAGGGTGCAAATATGATTACCTTATTTAGATGAATAGGAAGAAAACAAGTTGCAATAGCCTGAGAAAATCATAAGCCTGTTGGAATTGCACATCGAGATTCTTAAAATTAATGAGATAGCCGTGGTTCAATAAGTGTCTACGCTGCAACGTTTTATTAGCTGTCTCTTTGGTTTTGTATGATATTAAAAGAGACAGCGGCTGTTATGAGATAGGAAATAGGATAGTAAAGGATTTACTAAGCTCGACATTATAAAAAGTTTGACGCTACACGCACTCCAATATGCTATTACTCACACACTCATACATTGTGGGATTACCTCCGACAACCCGTTTCCTGTTACCTGCTCCATAGCAAAAAGTGGTTCAACTAATTAGAATTAATTTCACATTTTTCATCGAGACTCGGAGCCCACAGGTTATTGAGTTAAATATAGGTATACAACATTAGAAGACATATTTTTAAACCTTTAAGCTACCAATACTTTGACTAGGAAAATCTAATACTTTACACAGAAAACATAAACACTATATCAGTTAAATTATTTTTTTTAGATTCCTTTTAACTATAATATAAATAGCAAAAAGTATGTTCTATTTTGAACTAAAAATCAGTGAAGTGTTTTGATATCTTTATTTTCTTTACAGTGAACGTCTGTAACGAATCCACAGTAGACGCAATCTCCAGACTTAAAACAAACAATTACTTTGGTTTATTTGAAAACAAGCAAAAAGTGGAGCAATCAAATTGCTGCTACTGGGACAAAAACCGCTACACTCAACGTTACGGATCATGTGTAATACGGAAGCTGGGACCAGTTAGATACTCGATATTTGACGCTTTAAGTGGCTATTTTTATGACTTTTGTTTATATATTTTTTTAAATACTTCAATATTTGTTGTGTTATTTAAAATGTGTACTCAATAAAATTGAAATAGACATAGTATAAATACCCGAAGAAAAGAAAAATGTGAATATTTAAAAATTTGTTCACAAAGAATTGAGCTTTAATAATAAAAACAGCGTGAATAATGCAACGCAAGGTGTCAAACTATAAAGAAAAGATTTTAAAAATTTCATTGATAACGCATAGATATTTATGATAAATAAAGAGATTAGATTCGCTCGAAGCAGCTGCGTTAAGGAGCGAAATGAATCGTACGATTTGATACGCGCCTCCATCAAATAATCTTTGTCAAAAGGCCAGCTAATAAAGTTTAGCAGATGTGATTTTCTAAACAAGACGCTAACAAATGGGAGCTGGTTGGTACTATCGTAAGGAATCACCGTTGATCGTGGACGGCAATTTTGTCTTTTATCAAAAAGATTAATGTTCGCTTCATAAACACAGCTATCGGAAGAGTAATTTTCCAGACGCTAAATTTCTACATAAATATGGTCTTACAATAATATTGCAATATTTTAGATATGAATTTTTCATACGGGTACTATAATTTTTCCTTCTTTATATGCAACTAGAATGGAAGTTTTCAAGTTTCGAACCTGCATAAACTAGCAAGTAAGAAAACAAATACCCCAACAAAGAACACATTAATTTAAATTATGCCATGATGTTAGCAAAAATTTGTAATTCAAACGGATATTCTCTCATTGGTATGGGAATTATTCAGCAACGCAGATTTTGTAAAAACTACAGTCCATTTAGTTTGTATTATCTCCACACGATCACGAATTTTTTAAACTATGTTTTAAAAGCCATGCGTCGGATTCTTCGAGTCTACATTTGATTTGGACAAAGAAACTGACCTGCGTCATTAAAGCCTATTGTAGCGAATTTTAAAATTTCGAAAAGCGAATTCGTCAATCGTAAAACAATTCGATACGCGTTTGAATTTGTTGTTCGGGCTGACTTCAATTCAATTTCTTCTTCCAAACCGTTCGCGTGAATTGGGTCGCATAAACGGGCCCGCCCTTTTGGGACCAAAACGTTATTTTTTTTTCACACAGATTGCGCGTTCTTTGATGTTCAGAATGTGTGCGTTAAGTATTTCCTACGCTTTATGTGTTTCTGTGTGTGTTATATGTTCAGGATTTTATAAAATACTCTCAGCGGGATGTGAAAGTAAAGTGAATCAAGAGCTTTAAAAATAATTATATATTTATTTTCTGGTCTTTAATATATTTATTGAGATTCTTACAATAGTGAACATAACGCATGAAGCTCCTAAACCACTGTATTTGTCAAAATAGTTCTCATTAAAACGATTGCACTGGAGTGTATGAAATTCTTCCAATATAAGTCTTTGAATCAAACACGTTAATTTATCAAAATCAATGTATCTAATATGTGTTAAATCGTAAAATATACAAATGTATATA
>DVQP01000104.1:0-34026 GCA_018231745.1 Danaus eresimus
TGAATTGATTTTGATCTCATAGAAGTTGATTGATGTTAAACTTTTAACTAGTAGTATAGTCAAATTGTTATGAGGGAAAACATAACCAAGAAAAATGCATTCTATCTTATAAAAGCTTTTATTTTTATGCAAAACAATTATATATTGTAGTTGGATTATGCGTTTTACTTTACGAATATTTAAAATGTACTTCTATACGTATATAAATTATTCAAATTCGTTAGGGAATGTTAAATGAATTAATAAAATATTCCATCATTTTGTCATGAGCTCGCATTAACTATGCGTACTGGGAGCCGGAAAGTTCTTTTAACTGACATCCAGTTGGATTATTAACAATTCAATTATTTAAGCATTTTAAGGATATATGAAAGTTAAAACAATATTTCAGCGTGTGTTCTTGTATATTTTTGTTAGTCGGAACCAAATTGTGGTAAATATGGCTATTTAAATGCTTTTCTAGAATACATATACATAACTTAATATACATATATTGTAATAATTTCATTAAAATATAAAAAGTTGGAGGAATGCTTTGGAACTAAAATACAAAATGTTGTCCCCGCCATACCTATCCAGCTTTCCACTTAATTTTCAGACTATAAAATCTGTAATGTATCAGAAAATAACCGACACGCAAGTTATCTGGAAACGACAGCCTCCGGTTAAAATATTGCAGGGACCTGAACGTAAAAATGACCCGCTTTATGAACCGTGAAGATAGTTGTTGTTTATGTAACTAACCTCCAATAACAAATAAATCACGGTTTAAAAATAATCCCCATACAAATTGCTTGTCTTTAATGAATTATATGAAACAATTTATTTGTAACTTAAACGAATCTCGACTTATAAGTGATTATTTCATTCTAATGTAACCGTATGCGAATGATGAGTTAAAATGTGCATGCTCAGGGATGCTCAAACATACTTATTAACCAGCTTTCCTTGATAAGACACTATACACAGTTCAGATGTAATTGAATCTGCATTCACAAGTACACCGCTTCTTTAATTTGGCTAAGTAAGAATGTACAGTCGGTAGAAAAACTTAATATAGAATTTAAAAGAGCAAGAAGGATATTTTTAACAACTTAAATTTTAAAAAATCAAGTTTCATATAATAATCATATAATAATGACGCAAAGAGAATAACTCTAATGTCTTCAAAACACAAGCCCCTATTCGTCAGTGTCATTTATATGTATAACCCGAGAGTTTATTATTTAACGTTGTTTTTCGTCATGAATAAAATAAAGCTTAATATTTCTGAATAAGCATGCTGCTCTGTCATTAGTCACAATTCTCTGACGTTTGTTCATAACTTTCATGAAACGAAATATATTTATACTTTTCATCAATTGTAATATACGAACGTATTACGTTGAGAGACAGAAGAGTGTAATTTTGATGAGTAATAGCAATTAAATCATTACTTATATATACGAGAACGTTATTAAATATATGACAGTCTTAAATTAACCGATATTAAGTTTCTGGTATAAATTGATATATACGAGAATTTAATATAGTTGTAAGTTAAATTTTAATTATTATCACTCAACCGCTGCTGACGTTACATTTGTGAGGCTGAGCACGTCCTTCTCGGACCGTACTTCAGATGGATTATGCCGCCTTTGTCGTAAATTTTACAACTTCAAAAATTAGGCGCCGTGACCTGACTAGACCCTGTTACACTAGCGGTAAATTGTTTTAGCTCCGCCTGTGGTCATTAGATAACTATTGTATATTTTTTTGGATCTATAAATCTTTTATTTTATTATATAGGAAGCTAAATTTAAACGAATTCATGGTTTATTGGAAAAATATCAAAAATTTTAATTATGTATAAGCGAATTTTTTCACCTTGATATTTTTTATTCTAAATGATTTATATTCGTGAATTTATGTTATAACTGAAATAGGTGTTATAATTATGTTATACTAAATTATTATTAGTTAATAATATTAGTTGAGAAATTATTTCTTTTAATTTATAATAAACTTAAGGTTTAACAAAACGTGAGGCAAGTACCGCGAACTGAAATCCTGCTTTAGTTCGTTAAGCATTGTGGTGTATGTCATAGGATAACAGCGGATAAATAACAATTTATAAATTATACTAAAATAATTTCTTGAATTAACAAAATATATTAATTTGATGAATGTCGACAGAATATCTCTTTATGTCTATTAAATGTACCAATCGATGTGTAAGGATCACTTTGATTATATGATTTTGTGTTATTCCCAATTGACATTCACGCTTAAGTAACATGATGAAGATGTTGTAATTACTCTATCAACTTAGCATGTTAACCAGCGTTCTCTCACATCTTAATCGTTGCCAGAGCAGCAACGTTGCTGTGTGATTTATGACTCGCCACGCCACAGTAACTTATTACCAACATTTATGCTCGGGGAATAAGCTAAAAGATATATGCGGTTTTGGGAACATCATAATAATGCTCCTATCCGAAAATGCTCATCTAAATTAAAACGTAACTAACAATTTTAATTGCGGTCCAACTCAATTAAAATTTTCTCATTATGTTAGGAAATACTTTAAAGTTTGGTACAGATGATGAACATTAGTATATATTTTTTTTTAAAGCTGACCAAAGAATGAGATACGTAAACTTTAACTTTATGGCCATATCTCAGTAGATTGTTTTTTGGTAAAAAATAAAATCCATACATACCGAATAAGTGGTCTCAGAATAATCGCATAACACATATTATGTTCATCATTTCAATAAATATAATGGTAGTTTTTTAATTATGATCTACACAGTCTTTTAAAGTAATTACCTAAAAATTCACTAAGTTATTTAGACAATATTGTCATCAATATTGAATAAAGAATTGTTGTAATCTATGCATTTTTATTTATTAGATCATAAATAAATTATTTAACTTGTTGAATTTAATAACTAAATAAGATTGAAATAAAAACTGCACTTTATATTTAATTTTATGCGAATATTTTGTTTTATTTTGTGACTTATCAAAGTCTTTTTTGTTTCAGGTACGTACAATACTAAGTTGAAGAATTAACTTAGCGCCAACTGTAACGTTATGACAAAAATTTCTACGCTAAATGGGTATTATATATATATATATATAGAATTAGGTAAATGTTTTTATGGATAAATTTATCTTTTTAAATTAACTTAACTGTTCATGTACTGCTTTTCTATTTGTTTTATATTTTATTAAAACATTAAATAAACTATCGTTTAATATTTAAAGCTAATAATCAATCAAATATCTAATTACACACTGATATATATTAAAAATTAATTTCATCATTATAAATGATAACAAAAATCACACAGTTTACAAAAATAAAATATTTATAAAATTAAATTATTTAAACCTCAGCAGCCCTCTGCCTCCTCTGTTGGTTCTACAAGCTCGTCAGCTAATGGTTCTGCATCTTCATCACCTGCTTCTTCGGGTGGAGCTTCTGGTTGCTCTTCTTCCTTTTGCTCGGGACCTATATCCTCAACTACTTCTGGCGGTTGCTCAGCAGCCTCAGATTTTTCGTCTCCAGCTTCCGTAGTTGTTGGTGTAGCCGTCGTTGCACTTACTTTACTCTGGAGATCAGCAGGTTTCGAGGGTTGCTCTTCTTCTATTCCGAGTTTCGCTGCCTTTGTTTCTATTTTCTCCTCTTTCTTTTCCGTCTTAGTTTTCTTTTGTTTTCTGTCCAACGGCAAATATAATTTATAATCCTGAGGTAATTCCTCTTCAGTGTAAAGTTTTTCGCTAAAATAGATTCTCCTCAAACGAGCGTTAGCGTGTACTTGAACTCGAAGTGTCTCTATAAATTGACTTCCATAAGCTCGCCTTGTAAAATCCGCTAAATTAAACTGAATTTGATTCCAACCGCCAGATAATCCTATTGGCATACTTGTACAAAAAGGTTTAATCTTTGTTGTTGATTGGAAATTAGAAATTCTAAATCGTCTTCTCATATTTTTATCGTCTAATATTGTTATTTCAAATGAAAAATACCTCTTTAAATTTTTTACTATCATTACAAGGAATGGAAGTCGTATTCCAAGAACTTGATTTTTCTTAGGGCATGTAATATACGTAGTTGCAACATTTGTGCTGACTATTTCCAAAACTATGGAATTGACTTCATTATCCGTAAGACGCTTTATGTGCCCATTCTGCACTTCTGTATCCCAGATTGCTAAAGGGTCAGAACCACAGCTATAAAATATTGATAGTAATCCGCTTTGATAGGTATTTTTAAACATTTTAAAATAATCAACTTTTTGTAAATTGAAAGCCTAATTTGACAGCTTTGAACAATGACAAATTTGACTTTCACAGTGATTTTTTATGTGACCAGTATGCAAATAACGCAACAATTTTTTAAAATAAATTTATTACACCATTTATGTAAAATATTATAATTATTTTCTTACTGTCTGTATCATTTTATTTAATCAATTTTAAATAAATTATTTGAAAGACACTTGTTCCATAACAAAAAACACTCTCATAATATGTTTCCTATTCCTCTACTTGTTTAGTTTCTTCTTCATCTTTGATTTCTTCTTCACCTTTGGCTGTTTCTTCATCATGTAACGTTATGTCTTGGTTTTCTTTTCCAGGCGGCTCTATTTGCTCTTTTTCTTCATTTTCTTGACTTACCTGATTTTCTTTATTGTCTTGATTCTCAATATTTTCCTCCGTTTCTATAACATTTTTATTTTCTTCAACAAGTTTCTTTTCGCTCTCTTTTTCAACAACCTCTGCTACAGATTTTTCTATTGATTGTGTTTTTTTCATTGAGTGTAAAGAAATTTTAGACATAGTTTTAGTTTCAGTCTGCGCTGTTATCTGTGTATGTTGAGATGATGATGGTTTTATATTTTCTTTCCCTGAAACTGGTTCCGGGGTATTTTTCTTTCCTTTTGCACCTTTAGTTGTCAGCGGGAAATACAATTTGTACTCAGGTGGTAGTTCATCGTCTGGTATAAGTCTTTCGGTAAAATAAATTCTTCGGAGACGAATGTTTGCATTAATCTTAAGTTTTTGTACTTCCACAAACTGTTTCTTATATGCACGTCGAGTGAATTCTCCTAGATTGAATTGAATTTGATTCCATCCGTCGGAAAGACCAATGGGCATAACAGTGCACAATGGCAATATCTGTGTATTGCTTTGAAAATTGGATACTCTAAATCGCCTGCGAGTTAGCGTTTCGTCCAGAATAGTTACTTCAAATGAAAAATATTTCTTCAAATTCTTTACTATCATAACTAAGAACGGCATTGTTATTCCTAATACTTGATTACCTTTCGGACAAGTTATGTAGGTTGTACTTACATTTGTTCCACCTATCTCTAATACCATTGACTTAATATCTTGGTCCAAGAACCTTGTTATGTAACCATCTTTAGTGTGGGTTTCCCAAATAGCTAAAGGTTTCGAGCCCACGCTATAAA
Organism: Danaus eresimus; assembly: GCA_018231745.1. Taxonomy (NCBI): domain Eukaryota; kingdom Metazoa; phylum Arthropoda; class Insecta; order Lepidoptera; family Nymphalidae; genus Danaus; species Danaus eresimus. The sequence goes on from DVQP01000104.1 coordinate 5,466, forward strand.
AAACAGTAAGCATACCCCGTTGATAAGAGTTTCGATACATATTATTTTATTGCCTTATATTTATTTTATATGATACTTTACAACTATGAATTGCGCAAGTTTGACGCTTAATTAAAAGAAGATACATACGTCAGGGATTTAATTCAAAGAGTTTTTATTTATATTTAAAAAACTTGCTCAACGAAATAATATGACTCCCGTCTGACCTTATAGTTTTAATAAATATATGTTAAATTTTCCTTTGTCTAGCACGAAGTTTCATTGTCGTATTGGCAATGGCAGTCTCGTCAGGGGTGCACAACCCAATATAACGAATCCGACGCCGGCGGAAATGAACGCTTACAACAAATCCCTCTTTTATCATTTTATATTCTGCGTGATGATAAACTTTATCGTTCCATGACTCTGCTAAAATATATTTTTTGAAAATATTATGAATTACAAATAACCACTTTATATTAAAGTCTCCTTGTAAATATAACTTGCATTAAAACACATAAATTAAATAGCCACTTAAATGTGTCTAACATGTGTCAGTGTTAAGCCGTTTCAGAAATCTTATACATTGCGTGAAAAACTAACTTATAAAAATAAATAAGTTTGTCATACACCAAAAGAATTCCAAAGAATAGAAATAAAACTTTTAAAAGAAAAGCTGACTTTCGTTGTGATTTATCTTCCCATTAGTCATCCTCGACACTAGAAAAATATGTCACGCAAGGCCACAACGCATACAGTCTGTAACAAAAATAACATTTTTGTCGACTCTAAATCACGACTTTTCCTCTACGCCGCCCAAGAGACGAACCAAAAAACTGACGCGAGAACAATGTAACATGAAATAGTGCCTTCTGACTATCGCGATAAGAGTGAACTGGCTTATTTGACGTGTCGGTATTGCTAATAACGACATGCTTCAGTTCCAGTCATATATTTTTATACGACGCCATCTCAGTGTATTTATATATTAGAGAAGCATCCTGTTTATTGTGAAGTTATCGTGACAATTTCTCAAAACTAATGACACGGAAAACTAGTAACAGATACGATTGAAGTTAGAAGAAAATGCCATAACATTATTAAGTTTAGGACCCATAGCCTTAACTTAAAGCATCAGGCGCCTGGACCGAGTAATGCTTCTTTAGTATTCATTCAGTCAAATCGATAACCAATGTTCATGATCCCGACGCTGTTAAAGTAGAAATTAACTTTCTAAGCCAGATTAACTTCTCGAGAGTTTTTAAATACGTCGGATAGTTTTTTGCACACTTTATATGAGAAATAATGTCTAAAACTGAAAAAGTAGTTTTAGATGTACCCAGTATATTTACGGAGCTCATTGATTGGCGCAACGAAGCGTGGTCTGCATAATGTATTGAACGATTCGCGATTCTAGCAAACCTTTGTCTGCGTTATTTACAACCACCCCGTGTATTCACGCGGAAATTGGATTTGTAAAATAAGACACTGTATAAATAATCTTTATCTAAAACATATCTCAACGGGATCGAGGAAGCTACATTTTTAACAACAATTTCTTCTAGGTTGCAATTGCCTGTAACTTAACTTGGCTATAAAATACTTTGATCACTTTTATCTAAGCGATTTCGAGTATTACAAACATCAAACCATTATGTGATTCTATGGCAAGTAAGTAAGTTAAAATACCCTTGAACAATAAAGAAAGTTATTTTCGATGTTTCCCAAAATTTATTTTATATTTTATAACATTGTTTTCCGTATTACAATCATTATAAATTTAAGTCGTTGATAGAAGCGCTTAAATCGAGTATTGCGGGCCGAAAATAATGGCTGTCATTTCAGAGCCGGGTGGGGACAATGTATCGAAATTAATATCCGGACTGAAAGCCAACGGACAATTTGTCCTCCCGGAATGTGGATAATTAAAAGGGACTTGTCCATCGTCCATCGAGCTAAAAATATTTGATCTAAGATGAGCAGCAACGAAGGAGATTAATATAGGAACATTGATAAATTTTAAGCGGCTCCTGATAAGGTCATATACGATGTGTTTTTATTTTCGTCCTTCACCTAGCATCGTCTAGTAAATCTAAAATGCCGATAATAAGAACACTGTTTGCTTTCTATCGTCAATAAATTGTTATGAGCGCCGTGTCCTCTATTAAACTTAATTTATATTATGATGGAAAATGCGAAATAAGTCAGCAATTTCGCTCGCTAGATTATTAAGATCTAAATGAGTATCAAAGTATAAGGATGAATCTTTATAGACCCACTTTCATCGACTCCAACAAACTTATTACATTATTAATGTTTCTTTTGAAATATGTATAAAAATTATTAGTGATTACTAAATAATCTTTCATATAAATTAGTAATAAATAAATCACAGCAACGGTCATAAATTATGAGAGAATATAAGAAAATGATATCATTTGAAATATTTTTAATATATTTTGTATTTTAACTTTAGACTAAGGTTACCGAATAAAACTATTGAAACATAAATTTTGTCGTAGCAATAGTAATTTTAAGTTATGACGTAAATCTCAAGTCATGCCAAGACTTTACGAGAAAATTTTGTATCTTAAGTAGCTTGCCAAGTTAGCAGTATATTTCGATGTTTAAATAAATAGCAGTAAAAATTAATTCAATGATTTAAATAAATATTATTAAAATTTGACGAAACAATTATATATATATTTTATAAATAAACTGGCTTATTTAAATGCTATTTTAAAATATTCTTCATAAGGTTTAACCGTTACTAAGAATTTCAAAGGCTGTAAAATATTAAGCCAATACATAACAGTGATATACAGAGACGTTGGTACCGCGCCAGCTTCCCTAAATAAACGAGCTGTGTTGTGATCATGGTATGCACAAACTAACAACTGACATACTGATTGTGTTTAAGCATTTTTAAGGATTCTCAATAATGACCCATACGATTGTATTTTAGAATACTTAAATTAGTTATTTTATCATCCAATTTTTTTTTTATAAATTATGATAAGGATCATTAATAGATTTAAAACTTATTTGAAAGCGTCGCCGCGTGAAAAGTTAATGATATGTGAACGAACCGAGATCCTTCGTAATTGTTAGTGAATTTAATCGCTTGTAAGGGTACTGTATGGATTTTCAGGTTTTGCTTAATTTCATTTCATTTAATCATCAAAGCCATTGTCGCAGAAAGAATGGGATAGCTTACAGCACTTTTCGGAGCTATCCTACTGATTTGATTCATTACAGAAGAAGAAACTAAATGGATTGTTTGTTACTTAAAGTTATTTAATGCTTTGGGTGAACGATGGCCATGAATATTTAGTGATCTAACGTTAGAACTAAAAAGAGATTACATATAAATATATCAGGGTTATGCAATTTTCGGCAATAAAGTGCACATGGCCCATTACAGATAATAGAGGAGGCATTAAACACCCTTCGGGGCTATTACGAAGCTTTTATATTCACGCTGGATCTTTATTGAAAGGAATCAGCGTTTGCCACTTGGAAAATTTTAATTTAAGTAATGTAGGCCTAAGGAATAAGTTGTGTCTACACTGAGAATAGATTTACCCGTAAACATAACTTTGGTTTATAGTTTGTTGGATTGAGCATTGAAATTTAATATTATTATCTCACTTTCACATATTTTTATTTTACTTATTACGTAAATTTAAAGATAGGAAATTATAGATTCAGGTTTAAAGTTTCCCGTATATTAAATATACATATATCGAAATCTTAGACTGTAATCCTCAGTTTAAAGGTAACCTCATAAGATAAAGTTGGGTACGGTACCTGTCCTGACTTACACATGTGGATAATCCCTGTTCCATTGTGTTTTTACCACTTTGAATTAAAATTTTGCGTTTTTGCAATCTTCCTCTGTTTCTTTTTTTTCATTATAATTACCTCATAATTGAATTCGCGAACTCATTATACGTAGCGAGAATAACGTCGTATATGTTTTTGTATTATTTAGTTGTTACCAATAAACGCTTGTTTTAGTTAATATTCGACATATAAAATGCAGAAATGCACCCAAAAACTTTTGTAAAAGTTTTAAAGTAATACAAATAAACGCTATGCTTTTATATCATATTAACTTAATGAGATCTAAGATTTTCGCGACTCATTTAAATAAATCTTATATATCTTATATATATTACACAATCCCGACGTTTCGGTTACTTTCCAGCAACCGTGATCACGTAATTATGTAGTTTTAAAAATAATAAAAAATCGCGTAGTTAATCCGAAAATATATTCGTTTTATTCATATTAACTTAATGCATTTCTAACAACTGCCTTTCACTTAAATATCTACAAAAACATATTAAAATTGAAAGATTTTTTTAAAGCGGGGCCATGAATCGTAAATCTTGTGAATTTTTAAAAATATTTCTATATTAAATGTGGATAAAATAAAAATATTTCTATATCATATGGATATGATTGTATATAACAATGTTAATAAAACAATTTTATTACATATTGTTTTGGAATATTTATGTGATAACATTGTGTCTACAATATACGTTACTAAATAAATACATAAGATCTATAGAAATTTAAAATAAAAATTATCCCATCCCATCCCATCTTCCGAAATGGTTAAATGTAAGAAAAAGACATAAGAGTTTTGAAAATGATAACAGACTTCTTCTTTCTCAATTTTTATTAATATAAAGTTATGATGTTTAAAAAAAACTATTTTATCATTAAAATTAAATTATTATAAAATAAAATCAAATATTATTTGCAACCTAAGATTGTTTAACCTAAAAAAATATCAACTTTAAATATGTATGCAAATGTTTGCCTTAAAATCTCTTTATTCATTAACGTAAACGGCTTGTAAATAGCTTCGTCAATCGTATCACACTTATATCATTCGCGAGTCAGTCGTTGCATTATTCAGTATTTTTCCTTTTAATATTCTGACGACATATTTGAGTCTCCTTTCAATTTTTTCCCGCCTTCCTTACGCTGGTGTGCTGAGAATTCCTAAAGCTACTTATTGATGTTCGCATCTTAATCCCAACATATCGCATCGACTGTTGGGCGTTCCATTTATTTTTTATCGATACTCTATAGGGCTTCCCTTGTTCTCCGCTTATATGTAGATATGGCGATTTATTGTTGCTGATTTTTATCGATACTAAATCTATCCCCAATATAATATACGCCCTATAACGCGATTAAAAAATAAGATGGTGGCTGGATATACGAGTATGTATGAAATAGCGCCAGTTGCTAGCTCCCCTTAATCGAAATTCTGTTTGGAATAAATTGTTTTGTCGAAAGAGCGATATTTCATTATTATAACCGCGGTATTGAGGTGGGCCTATGACGTATATATAACAGAAATAAATTACATGACGAGGTAATTATAAAACTTATTACAACCATTCATAATACTGGGTTTAACCGTGCGTTGAAGCTATTAATAATGACTGTAGAGTTACGACCTGTTATATATTCAATTTGACGTTAATAAACAAATTGTAAAAATTCGCATCTTACTACGTTTTGTTTTATTTCAGCTTACCTTCATGAAATAAAAATTAAACTAAAAATGGTTATATGAACGATCGCGAAGTAAATCTCTTTTTGTGTTGTATTGTTTACTCTGAATTTTTTTGTATAAGTTTTATAAAATCACATTGTCTTTATTTGTCACTTACTTAGTTTTAAATGCGGTTTTGCTCATATTCTAAATGGTAATTGATTTATCATTAAAGTGTACAAAAACGAGCTAGAAAGATGGATACACTATATAATAAGAAAATAACACGCTGAAAGGGATGATCAAAAGTCCTTACTTTTAGACTCCTCCGCAGTCTTGATAACTTTTAATCACAAAACAAAGGAATCGGCGAATTCTTGTGAACAGTACGACTTATGCAGGAAAAAAAAAGACAAAGAACAAAGATATCTGTGATGTCTGGAAAGTTAAAAGAATGTTCTAAGCTATATTAAAACTATAAATCAATAGCTGGTCCATTCCATTGGAAGAACCCTCCCGTTGTGCTGATGCCTACCAATCTGGCCCCTCGTTAACATGGCCACTTCATTTATATGGATTTCTCTCTGGTCAACGAACTTTTCGATTCCTTTAGTAAATTCGCTATTTCATTCGGAAGATATAACATATAATTAAGATTCTATCGGCTCTTTGTAGTATCAAATTTGACTATATTAAAAATATAAGTATTGCGACGATAATATAATAAATAAAACGAAAGTATTCTCAAAATTGTCAAGTAAATTTCTTTTACAACATTGAATTGAACATATAAATGAGAAAAGAGAATAGACTTTTCTATATTTAAATTAAAACTAGCATTAGCTGGAATGAAAATGAAATGAAATTATACCTATAATAGAATTTCGATATGAAATTTAATTATAGCTATAGCGAAACAATGGAGTCGAGCGAGAATATTAGAACACAAGGTGTGGGAAGTTCACTTATGTAATTAAATACATGGTACGTGACCTGCACAAGTTTCTGGAGTAATTGGCCAATTTTTCCAGCTCGCTCGTTAAGTAAATATGAAGCAATTACAGCATCTCATTTCACGGCTCTTACGTTTAGAGATGACGGAGTTTTGAGCAAATTTTCATAGGCTTTTAATTTTGGTAGTCCATTGAACATATCAGGATTTTTTTTGCTTGTCATATTCTTTTACTGTGATATTTAGAAATATCTAAAGCTTTTGTTTTAGCCACTGGTTAAAATACAAAATTACGTTCATGTTTTATCTTTTAATCTTATATACAACTGTGTGAAAGGTTCATAGGACAAAGAGATGCCTACGTATTATTCTATCTGTCAAATAAATTCCACAGTTTTTCCGTTACCAAACACTGACATACACATTCGTAGGATTAATGTGAATTTTGTGTTGTTAAGTCCTCACGTCAAAATATTTTAACATGAAATATATTATATAAGTTACAGCAAAGGACACGAAATACATAATGATGTCCATCATAATAAAATATATTAAAAAATACACTGAACATAATATAAACATGTTTCTGATAACCATAATTATTCTTTTGGCACTAGTTATACGTGAATTTGCCCAAGAATAAAATATTGAATTAGATAAGAAACATGTTTTTTAGTATTAAATACGATACTTTTTTTGGAAACCAGAAAAAAGGTCACGTAATTTGTAGGAATGTGTTTCATTTGCATATGCTTCACTTAACCGTATTATAAAGACGTGCAGCTTAACCTTATAAAGTAAACGAGAGCCATATATTCCTATTACGTTTTAATGAGAAACGCGAAAATTGTCTGTCGCGGTTACATTACATATATACGCACATAGCTATAAGCTATTTGTATTCTTTGTCTCTATGATACGCGTTTTCCTTTTTTCATTTCTCCCCATAATTTGAACAATGGACTATACGATACCTCGTATCACTTAACTCTTATAGCAGACGCAGCTCTTTTATGAAATGTAACTGTAGCAAATTTTAATCCCATTAGGATCAGACGGAGGCTAATTACATTATCATTAGTTTCGGCACAGCGAACCGTTATAGTGTTATAAACAGAAACAGACGGTTCGGTATGCTATGGCGTTATGGAATATTTAAGTGCATAGCAGATTTTCTTTGCCTTCAGTGAACAGTTTTATCACATTTTATTTTATTCAAAAGTTTTCAAATATACGTGAAATGTTTAATAGCGTCAAGCTTTCATTATTTAACAGAATTTCTTTAAATGTATTATACTAAGAAAAAGTTTTGTCTAGCGAAGAAACAAAAACACTGTTTTTTTTTGAGAATGTGAAGAAGTAATCAAAGCTAGGCGATTTTATTCAATTTGTCCACCCTCCAAAGGGTACGAGCATGAAGATAAATACATGTCCACTGTCAATGTACAATGTCCTGTCCGCCCATTCTGGATCTCACTAAATCCTTACAAATTATCGCCATATTCCAGTACCCTGTACTTCACTTTGATTGGTTTCTTCCAAGTCATTTAATTAAAATATGCTGTTACTGCTGTATATTACTTTATAATTTTCTATACTTATAATATTATTTACTAGTATATATCTGAACTCTTTGTTAGACATGCCGGAGCGGGATTAGAATGTTTTATCCGTAAAATCTGTATCTGACTAGTGTAAACGCGGAAGCGAACTGCAATTTACGTACCAAATCGAGTGTGAACGAAACCAACATTTCGTAACCGCACCGATTTTCCACTCTTTTTATATCTGATCCAACTTCCACGCCAACTTCCAAAGTATTGTTATCTTCCTTAAACCGATGAAAAAAGAGGACAGATATATAGACCAATGTTGGCGGGTTGGTATTGTCTCTTGGCCGTATTATAGACTATGTTTCTTTATTGTAAGGGGAGAGACAGCAATGGGATTGAAAAACACGGGAAGCCTCTAAACTGCACTTCTTTATTGTGCGTTGTTGGTGTATATTTTTTCTGTAAATGTAGATGGAATGGTTGACGCTTTGAGAGTTTTGATTGCGTATTTCGATGTTGTCTTTTATAAAAGTGAAATTATTTTTCAAACACTTTGACATTATTACAGGTTTTTATATTGATAACAATAAAAATTAGGCAAAATATTATATTAATACTTGAAATAATGACAATTACTTAAAATAATACACGGCTAAAATTTTAAAAAGTTAACAGATACCAATACAAGAGATACAAAAATATACAGCTTAAACTAATCAAGCCAAATGTAATGAATTGGTAAACTGCACGGTTTACAAATAGAAAATCGAATGCCATAGACAAAGGGGAGGCCCCAAAAATCTCATGTGACCGGGGGTGAAAAGGCAAGGTCGAAGACACGATAACGGCTGGAGGGTTGGAAATCTAATTTGCAAATGCATTTCCTGCCTTTCAGGCCGCAGTGATGTGAATCCGGTTTTACATTTTTAAACGAGTAGGCACGGATTTCAAACGCTCATCTGTCTTACATCGATAAAACCTACTTTGTTTATATACAAATTAGTTTAAAAGTTGTAACAATGTATTGAGCAACGGCAATCTATTTGATATTTTACTTTGCAAAATTATACAAATTTAATGTTTCACTATATGCCTAATACCTTAGAGTGCTTTCAACTTACCGTTCATCAATTATTCTCTAATTGTCTCGTTTTTACTACCCCTTAATCTACATCTGACGTGGGTTTAAATTGGACAAAATCCTCTATAATCCAAGCACAATAAAGAAAAGGTTTAGATAATCCTTTAGCAATCCTTAATTAAAATAAAAGTTGTAACCACTGAATTTAATTTAAATAACTATTGCCCAAGCGAATGCTTAATCCCCTTTAAGTTTGAAACTTACACTGACTTTAGTTTAATGAACTCTCGTTTTAAATTGAGTTAATACGAACAGTGTTTTTGTAAAATTAAGGACTAAATAAAATAGAATTAAATCGTCAAGTTAATGGCACGATTCTGATGTTTCACCTAAAAGTTATAAGAAATCTAATTTAATTTTCATTAACTTATCTGATGTTATCTTTAGGACACTTTCTTGTATATATTTCAAAGATGTTCCGACAAATTCTATTTGCGATCTTATATAAGAGAACGCGCATATAATTATTTTTAAATTCAAGATGCCATACAATAATTTGAATGACATTCAATCATAAGACAAAGTGAGGACATCTGTAACAATTTGCATCAACCAATCTGCCTTTCATGGAGTTTAATTACACTCTTGTTTTACAGAATAATTAAGTTTTTGGAAATTTCATTTGATCATGGACCTGAAGGTGAAAGTGAAAAATACTTTTACAAAGATGTGAAAGATATTAAAATATAGTCATCTGAAGTGTATCAATAATATTGAAAAATAACTTTTAACGCTGTTAGCTAACCTGATACAAGTTTGTAGATACCATGACGAATTTCCTTTTTCTCTCAAGTGTCCATTCACCAAGAAATGGAGAGATTTAGAAGAATTAAAATATTCATTATAAACATATTTACTTACTAAAGAAGACCACTATTATAACGTCAAGGAAAACCATTCGTCATTAAAATAAAACCCCACACGAAATCAGAAATATTTCCAAGCCTGTACAATACAAATCTATATAAAGCTGTCATGTCCCCGCCACACATCATAAGACAAAACGCGTGCCTTTTGCGCTCCGTTTAATAGCTATTGGTCGAATTTTTGTATTTCACCAGATACGGTTCATTGGTGACGGAAATTACATTGCGTGGAAACCTGTTTTTTGTATACATAAACATATATGTTAGTTGCTATAATTGTGATTGTCGTAACTTATGTATTGTATTATCGATATTTGTTATTGACCTAAAATATCATGGAACAGACGAATGTCGCTATTAAATAATATTCGACTACAAACCTTTATTGTCAACTTATATTTTATTTCCGAATCCGTATTATTATTTTACCTTTTATGTGATATATCTTCAATAGAATCTTCGTAAGTCGTAAGATCGGCTTCCTGGTCGGTGCACACATCAAAAAGTTGACAACTTCTGACATGTCCTCGAGCGAAGTCGCAAAGAACTTTTACATTAGAGATATATCTCGGAGTTTATATCCCCGAATAGCGCAATGAGTGGCTATGTTCTGAAACTAAGGTAACAATGTATTCATTTATTTAATACATTAAAGAAAGAAACATGCAATTGTCATATAGGGAATGTGTTTTATATTGAAAACGTATAAAAAATCTGTCGTATCAACAACTTCCGGATGCTCTAAGTAATAAATATAAATTAACGCTCATAAAATGAAAATTCCTAGTTGAATGGTAAAAATATTGTAATATATATGAATGAGTATAAGTATGTAAGACCTTTTAAAAAATAAACTAGCTCATCTCGGTAATTTCACTCTTCACTTAACTAGAAAAGTCATTTGATATTTAAAAGAAATATATAACTCCAGGTAAAAAACACATTTAACAAAAGTCATCTTTATAAGAATAACATTTCTTTGCCATCTCGCCACAGTCCTTCGTATTATCTTAATTAACGATGCTACTTGAATTAAACGCTTTTCATTTTAAGTTCGACGTTTAAAATTTCTTCGCCGTGATGAAAATTTGTCTTTCAAACTATTCCAACATTGCAAATGAAGATTTGAATAATAGCTCTGATTGAATCGTTCGCGGTTTCAGCTGTAAAGCTAATTTGAACACTTCCAGGAAATCAGGATCCGAGCGTTTGTTTCAAGCCTTATTCGCCTTCAAGATTTGTCCTAACAAATATTTACATCCAAAGTAGACTAATAAGATACCGAATTAAGCCAAATATGATTGTAAAAATATGAAATTTGATCTTGGATGTATAAATAATACAAAATGTACAAAAGCTGCCCTACCATAATCCATCAGTCAGTTATAACGAAGTAAAACCACTCAGCGCTAAGTAACTGAAAGACAAGAGACATAAGAAACATATAAAATTTATTTTTGATTTATTTTACGAGGGACGTTCAGCCCGCGGCGCCTGCAATCTCGGTACAGACTGTTTTTGTCGTAAAATTCTGAGTTTTATAATGGAATTTGTAATTTTTTAAGACACAATACAGTGTTATGCGGATTGTATATTTGATTTTAACTTTTGATTTCCTTTCCTTATCTTTCTATTAGATGATGATTCGATTAAACTTTAACCCATCAAATTAACCAATTATTACTTTTGTATTATACATATATTCCACATTTATAATATAAATTTAATGCTATAATAGCCTGAAATTTCAAAATATTTTATATAATTGGAAAATTTTTAAAAGTTATCGGACATGTTTCGAACTTCTCTTATATAAGACTTTAATGTTAGATTTCTGCTATGAGATAAAACCTTATCCTCTTAAATTATTTTAGGCCGTTTATACAATCCGGTCAATATTTTATTGGACTGTCCACAAGTGTGTACTTATGTTTAGTATATACCGTCAGCGTCCCTTTATAAATAGCCTTTATTGCTACAATAAAACATCCTTTTCGCTAATGCCAGATGGAATGTTTTATCGTATACCGAACGGCACAAAATTCCCCCAACGCTCAATTCAGTATCGAATTTGATATTTGAACATGCTCTTGCACTATTCTGTACTGGGATGTGGAGTAAATATTATTTACACTCATATATTTGCATATTATATACGAAACGCTAATAATTATTGTGTATTAGTTTGAATTCAGAAACTGTAAATATAGTTTACAACATGGTGTATAAAGTTTTTGCTCAATCTAAGGTTGATTTTGTCCTCTTGTCCCCCACAGCTTATCAATAACTTTAATGGGGGCGTGCACACGACTTATCAGTCAAGATTATGTCTGACCCCACACTATTGCTTTATTTGTCACATATCAATAAAGCCAGCCATTTTGTGGAACGATTGAAAATAAAATGGCCCGGCCTAAGCACTTTCGAGATTGGATAAGGATAAAACTCTCGAAATATTTTTTTTAAACGACAAATCTAAATTATGATGGCATAATATTACTGAAACATTCTAATACAGCTTTCTCATTTTGATAATATACTTTAAATGAACAGTTCTTACGTAATGTACCAATTCAAAAAACTGAGATAGGAGAATATATATACGACTATAACACTTTTATTGTTATTTTGTATATTTGCTTTCTTATTGATTGAATAGTATTTTAATTGAATTATTGCATAATTTATTATTTATTGAAGAGTCTGTTACTGGAGTTCGCAGAAAATTATATAATATTTTGTTATTGTCATTTATTATTAAGACATGTTGGACAATGTTGAACGAAAATTATGGCTTGCTCCGTCAATCTATATTATTTGTTAGTATAAATCTTGTTCAATCTTATTCTTATTTAAACTTAATGTATCATTCATTGTTGTAGTTTAAACAATTATTGTAATTTGTTATACTAACTAAACATAATGTCGGTATGAATTTTATAAAGCACTGTGGTAAGTCAGTCACTTATTGTGAATGACTGCTATATTATGAGTGTGTTTACTCATCTGTTATTTTTTTCAGTTAAGAAATGAATAATGTCAAGTTTATTAACACAAGTTACAACATTTTAGTTATCAAAAACACAAAAAATACTGTTCAAAGTTTGTCGACCCTACATAGCTGGTTGCAGAGAAATATCTTCTGATATCTTTGTTAAGATGAGAACAATTGCACAAATATTTGTAATTTCCCAGGACTAAGCGAAGCGAGAGCTATCAATTTAAGGCGCTGAATAGACATAGCGTTTGCGTCGCTCCAACAGACCGCAATGAATACATAACCGACCTTTTGACGTCCTTGCAATACAAATTCAAAGTGGTTTTAACATTATGTAGCATTCGGTGGATTATTATACAACAGTTCAACGTTATGATAAATTACCTTCATTAGCATATTAAAGTAATAAAGAAAAAACGCTAAAATACAAGGCTGACTTGCAGAATCCGGATGTGCTGTACCCGAAAACAGATTACGAGTTTTCCGTTAAATAACAATTACGTTATAAATAAGTTATTGGATAACTAACGAAAGTATAAAAAAATTAAAGAAAACCTTAAAGTGCTCCAAGCGACAAACTTAATTTACAAATTTCCTAATAATTTTTTGATGTAAATTAATTTGTTATTTACCTCATGAGTATTAAAAATTTTCATGTGTCTAAAAAAGAACCCAATCCGTTCCTACCCTAACGTCAACTTTGCTGTAAAAATAAAGCCGTCAGGTTTTTTTAGTCGTTACCGTTAGTACAAATTTGAGTGAATCATATGATTCACTTCACTCTTTCGCAAAAAAGTATTCTTATATATGTATTGAAACAAACAATGTGGTCCTATAGAAAATTCTCTAAAAAGTTTATATTTCTCATATAATTTAGACGATTAAAAAAACATTTTGTTTTGTTTATTTGACAGGAATATCAAAATAAAGATGAATTCTAGGGTTAATTGAGAGCTTTGTTGGCAATCGTCCAACACATAGGATGCCTTCATAAAAATATTTAGTCCCATGTCTATGCCCACAATAAACAAAAAATAATCCTAAAAATATATTTATGTGTTAATGTATTCTTTTTTTTATTTTCAAATACCAGCATATTATGTTATATATGTTGGATAAAATTCCACAGCTATACCCTTGTTTAACAGTGTCGAGTGATGCTAAATCCGATCCCCGAAACTTGCCAGCTCGCTCAGTGATTTGCATAATGTTGTGTCTGACACTAATATACTAAACTCAATATCACTGCACCTGTGACCGACGTGTAACACGCTTAAAATTATACGATAGTGTTATAGCTATGTCATAACTTCATTGATTGTGTATGCATCTTAAGTGGCGATAACTATAATGCAAGCCAGATAATATTACAAGTGATCCGATCAATACCAAATCCGTGTCGTAATATACACTGGAATAGCACTTAGAATAATGACAGCAATCAGAAAGGAAACGTAAATCAGTGTTCGGGAAGTCATAAAACAACATTAGAGAACTTAACTGAGACTTGGATAATCCAATCTTCGACCGCGGTGTCATTCTGAACTAACAAACTAGACATTTTCGAGTCGATATTTCCGACCTGATTCCCGACGCTGTGGTTTGAACGAGCAGAGGAAATTTTCCGACTTCTTACTCTATCGGTTTTCTTATTGTAGAAAGTTAGCCGGCTCGGAAACGGCCTGGAGTGACACTTAAAACACAGTTTTTAGGGCCATGTTCGATTTCATATAGAAATTAAGACGAAACGAGTACTTTGTTAGCAGCTAAAACGGATCCATTCTGTGTGAGTAAAATTCTGACAAATGATATCCTAAGAAAATAGAGCTTAAAAGGTTCAAAGTGAAAAATGATCATTATTATTTCATATACTGAAACAATAAGCATATGTATTAAATGAAGAATAAATGATTTAAACATAAAAAATACATATAAACATTTTACCATTTTTTTTTAAATTTGAACGAACAATTGAACGAACATTGCGACAGACTAAAAAAAAAGAGAATAGTGAAAATTATTTTAAGTTTTTGAATTAAAGTAACAAAAAAAAATCATGAACTTAAAATCTACATGAAAACTTCGAAGTTACGATTCGTTCTCGATTATACCACGGTTAATGTAACTTGGACGGAGTAAAACAAACTGTTAAGTTAACAAAACCCTCTACTTCTAGCTTCTTACTGCTTTTATTGGGTTCACTTTAAGCGGTATAACTTTAGTTAGTCCGCGTTACGATTCGTTGATAACATTTGTAACTTGCTTTGTTTCTGTTCTCTAGTAAAGTTTAAAAATTTAGAATAGTAGCTCTTCTCGAGCAAATAAATTTAATTATTATTAGCTTTATCGTAACAAAAAAAAAATCGCTGTGAAATTAAAATATGCAACATTACCTTATTATTCAGCGATTCGGCTCATTATTTCTAGGTCAGTTAATCCCCGGCTTACATTCCGCTTTTTAATTGTACACCATACCCAAATAAATATTTTAAGCCCTACGTCCTTCAGAATAGGGCCTAATGATTTTAATCCGTGTGTCGCTGGCTGTACCCGTCGGACCCTCGTCGAGGTCGCTTGTTTTTCAGAATTTACCGTCTCGTTAGTCCGTAAAATGAATACTCGTAATTAGTGAACGATGTGCGGAAAACGCATTTAAGTATTGTAATTGAAAAAAATAATTGAGGCCATATTTATAATTAAAATTACAATCATCAACTGACATTGATTTGTTGAAAACCTTTACCATTCGCCTAAAAAGAACTGCTTTGGGTACAGCTAGAGTCGAACGTGGACACGGCACTATATTTTTACCTTCTTTTAATTGAAAATAATCTGCAATGTGTTTTCCAAACGATTTTCGGGAACACTTTTTAATTAACCCAATTACAATTCTATACTTCTAATCTCTTAATCTTACCTATCATCTCAATAAGCACTTTCTAAACCAGATATCAACTTGAGAAATAAATATTTTGCTATTGGCTTCAATAAAAATAATTATGTTTATAAATTCATGTAGCAGTGAGACTATGTTTTTATATATTTCCACATAATAATGGAAGCTGAATGACTTGAGAAAGTTCGTTGTAGTTAGTCGTAATAAGTAATGAACAGAAATATAAACAATCTTGCATTGCTTTAACAATACTACAAAATAATGAGCACAAGAATTTAACTCTGTGTTTTCCTAGAACAACATAGTATTTAGAAGAACCTGCAGCTCTGCTATATAAACCAATCCATCTTATTAAATAACAGTCTTTAAAATAAGACGTTCATAATGTGTAGTAAGAAATCGAACAGATAACTTAAAATATATATTTTTTTATATAAAGACTACTTGAATCTATATTGGAAAGTCGAGATACAGATTTTTCCTAGGAACATTAACACAAAAATAAGTTTTTAACACACTGCAAAAATAAGTTTTTGTCGTGTGTGTTAAGAAATTAGGATCTCAGATGATCTGTTGGCTTATTTGGACAACTTTTTTCCATAAAAATTAAATGGCTCTAATGTTATATTTTTATTTACGAGAATATACTATTCATTTTCCTTGGATCATAAATATACTAACAGAGTCACATTGAATCCAATTAGAAAGTTATGTTCATAACAATTTTATTGTGTTTAAGGAAATGTCAAAATTGTTCGATTAACTTCGATACGTTTCGATAGTAAAATATAATTATTGATGTTTAATACGTAAGTTTAACGTCTTTGATATCTGCAGATCAATTCTGACTTGTCTCATGAATTATAAATTTGCTTTGTTTGATACTTTATATATATAATACCAGTATGTCGATAATCTTGTTTGATTACGTAAGCATAATGATATCAGCTTCACATCTAACGACTCGAATCACACTTGAACACCGCTTTGTTTTTAAAACATATAAACAATTCCAAATAAATTGTTGTTGATAATTTTATAAATAGATTTTAATGAGGACGGAACCCATTTATCTGTCAGTAGTTCAGCGGTTAGAAGTTTGTGGAAGTTAGTCCCGGTGGTATCAAAATGAATAGATCGTTCATAGCGACCGACTAACAGATAATGGATCATACCCTCAATAAGGTGTTATTAATGTATGATACATTTTATAAGGGTTGAACATTTTATATAATTCATATATCATGTTTTGTAAATGGTTTCAAATGTACCTCGAATTGTATAGCATTACATACATATATTGAATTTGTTATACAATTTTATGAGATGTTCGAACTGTTATTAAGCTCATCCTATTCAAACTCCGTATTTCTTACTACATCATTCAAAATTATTTTATCTTTTTAAAATAAAATATTTGTATTTACTTGTTATTTTTATGTTGTTGGACTTAAGACTTGAAAAATAAATGTGATGTTAAACAAAGTTGTTTGTTAAATACATTCATAAATATAATACACCAGTTGTAGAGTAAACATTCATAGAAATAATGCCTGAACAAATGCAATAAGAAATACAATATTTATTCTAACAACATCTTGTTAGGCGCCAACATTTTATAATAAAAAGGGAATGGTGTAGGATTTCCATATCACCTAGACTTTGTGATGGCAAGTCAACATCTACGGTTGGAATATGTATTCTTATGCAATCAAATATTCACACATACACATCCAAATATATACACAAACACATGCAGAGATTCACACACACACACACACACACACGTAATATACGACACAGAAAGCAGTTCTATCGTCAGTAACTATTTCATTGAAGCTCATATCTGAGATGAAAGCTACAGAATTATTTTCAATTCTCTGTGAGATTCAGCAAAAGTGCATAATGAATGAATCTATACGCGAATGAATGTTTCAAATGAATGCTGAATGATGTATTTTTAATATATAAAAATATTAATATCGTATTAATGGAACGTATTATGATTGATATTGCTATTCTATGCAGTGTTTTCTACGCTTTCTTTGTTTACTCATTCCGTTGCTAGACACTACAGGCAGCTTTACAAACAAACATAAATATGAATATTTTTTATTAAAACACATGTTTATATAAATTTAAGGACGTCATTGTATAAGTTTGCAATGTATTTTTGCAAAATTGATTGTCGACCATATTGTATAGAACCCTCTTTGGATGGTTGGTTAGAATTTAGTATGAGCTAGCCATCGTCCATCAATCATTGGTGCGCTGGTTCGCGCCGGACGCACACAAATTATGACTGAGATTTATGCCTCTTTACCATGAGCCTTCAGGCTTTAATGGCGATATTGTGTACTGTGTCATATTATAAAAATTTAATTGTTAATCTTTACGGTTATTTCGGTAATTAAACTGAGGGAAATAATCAATTCACTATAATACTTGATATACTAGCCATTATTGTAACATTAAAAGTTTTCATATATATGTGAAAAGTATGTAGACCTTGTTTGCATTATTATGTATTTTAATATAACCGGGTTTTACAATGATGACTATCTATAAAATGTTATGAGAAATATAAAAACAGGTGGTGATTTTTTTTGATAAAAAAATTTTTCCTTCACTGTCATAAACACTAAAGGCGCTGAACCTTTGTGCAACACTATCGAATAAATGGTTCTAGCGTATTGTTGGGTATCTCAAACGACGCAGATACAGTGTAAAGTAAATCGAACCCAGAATAGCTTTGTGCAGGTGAAGACGAAAATTATCATGATTATCGGTTCAATGATTTTGAAATGTATGACTTAGGCTAAGCAAGTTGCTTAAGGCTTGATTTATTATTAAGATGTAACATAAAATAGTATTCTTGTAATGATTTTATTAAATGTATGATTCGTAGCTTGATCTACGATAATGCTACGATTTGTCTACGGAACTACAATCGTAGCTACGTTTTGTGATTTCGTAGAGCTGCTACGGAAAATGCTAATGATATAACATTAAATAAATTTCTTTATTAAATTCTAATAATTTTAGATTTATTTAAATATTAATTATGTATTATGTATTTTCTTTCCAGCTTAAAGTCTTCAAATGATTCACCTCTTTAAAGACAGTTAAAGTGGATGTGCATTTTAATATATAACTTAATAACTATTAAATGTATGAACACTCATGTATTCACCCTCACGATGTCATTGTATTAATATTCATGGATATTTTTATTTGACACCACGCCGCCATCAGAGTACAGACGGTGCGGATGACTTTAAAATAACTCGATACGGTCCGTTATTGTTGAATAAAGATTATACAATATACAATGAGCTAACGTAGTAACAACAAATGAAAGTAATTGTTGTAGTTCTAGAGTTACTATGTAATTTATATTTATACCCCTTCTAATAGAATTTACCACTTATAATATTATTTGTTCGGAAGTCATATATATATATACATACTTTCATTAAAGTGTAGTTCTTGGTTCAAGATAAATGAATAACAATAGTAAACATCAAATATTTCAAAACCAAATAATATAAATCAGGAATTGTCTATTATCATTACGATGACATTAGATGAGTTTGTTCGTTTGTTTATTGATGAGTTTTTAAGGAAATTTATTCAGAATGTGTGTGTGATGAGCCGTGAGACTGACGAACAAGACAAATGACACGGAACAGCGTCGTGAGAACAGAAGAGTTTGATCCATTTAATATATATGTACGCTTATATACGTCTTTATAACGTACAATTTAAATAACTTTGAATATTTAGAAAATTATAGAAATTCTTTATTTAAATAAAAACTAATATTTTCGGATTGCTTATTTCGAAATCACGATTGCTGCGAAGTATCCAAATTATTGGGAGTATGTAATTTAAAAAAAAACCATAACGTAGTAAGTGGATGCGAAAATATTAGTTATATTTAAATAAATACTCGAGATAGTCCTAGATGTCATTATAATTACGAGTATTTATGAAAAACTAAAAAAAATGTGATCAATGAAATTGAAAATGTTTTTACTTTTATTGGTTCTGTATTACTTTTTTGTAAATATTTGACAAGTAGATAAAAAAAGTTACAGAAGAAAATATGTCTTCAAATGTTTAAGTCAATAAGTAAGTTTTTTTTTACATGATCTTTATAAAAAAAATATATTTTAGCACTAATATAATACATTTGTCAAGAACAAAAAATATATCACCGAGACGTGAAATATTTAATTGGTGAAAAAGTAGGCCTTAAAAATCTTATACATTATAATATATTTCATTCAAATATATGAATATGAGACTTGCGTTTTAATTTTCATTTACGACAAATATATTTTTATTTAAATAAATACGAATATTCTTATTTATATTAATAATTAGTAATTAATTATTCATTATAATTATTCGTTTAATTCACTTTGTATACACGTTTATAGTAATTTCGGTGAACCATGCAAGTGCATGGGAAATAACAAGCAAATACTCTCAAAGCTGGTCAACACTTGACAGCCAAGTAAGCGTTGATCAATAACTGTTACACTACACTAACTAAACAGTTCTGGACAGATGACTTGTTACGAGTTAAAATAGTTTTTAATAATAATGCCACATTAATATGCTTATTTGTATGAATTTCATTATTGTAAGGTTATAAAACTTCTATATTGTAAATGTAATCTAATCAAATTTTTCCAAGACAAGTAAATACAAAAACTTAACATTTTATCTACTATTACCTTCCTTGAGAATAACGCTGTCGAGTTTTATTATCGGTGCAGTAGTTTTTCTGTTTATCGCGAACGGACAGACAGACGCGGTGAGGTATTTTGTTTTATACTATGTATTGATATGAGTTTTTCGTTTTTACTAATGATTTAAAATGGTTGATACGTAATTGTCCTTTCTACCTATGAAAGTGTTATATAATAAATTAGGTTCTATTTTCAAATAAATTGACTCCGATATCGTCAATGTTTAGATTTACAACATTAACGTTCTAAGTATATAATGCAATATAATTACTGATTGGATTTTTAAACGTCTTTCTTTTTTGGGTACTGTATTAATACAGTACCCAAAAAAGTTAAGTTTAGGTTGTATTATGACTGTTTGTTATAAAAACATACTTATAAAAATATTTGAGCTTCTTATAGGAAGTGACGTAATGAAAAATGTACATTATATAATGTATTTAGTTTGCAGTACCGTGACGCAGTGTCGCAGTTCGCACCATGAGGTCTGGCTCTCAGCCAATTTGTCTAATGCCTAGCCGTGTCCCATTAGTCAAGAATATATAAAGTTAGGAGGAAGTAAATTAAATTGCAGCGTCCTTAATACAAGTTCTGACATGCTTAACTAATATGAATTTACTCAAAAACAGGTGTTGTGTGCTTCGCTGTTCTCATTAACTTAATCTGACAATAACTAAATCACATATCTCAAACATAGGCCATTAATTGCGTTTCAAAATCAGTACACAACCCATACGTTACCCAAGGACACATAAATAAAGCTCATTCCCACGACCCACGCCAATTCCCGTAATGCCTAACTCTAATACAATAACATTATTCCATTATTTGTCCTTAGCATTACGCCTCGTAATATGTTTTAGGGGTTATATTTTGTACAAATATCTGTCTATTTGGCCACTTACGTTATGTTTAGGTTTTATATTATATTTACATTCTGCCTCACGATTCAGTACTAGTATTATTTATAATAATTATGACAAGTATTCAAAATATTACTGACTTTTCAGAGAGTGATTCCATTGATGTGGAAACTGACTGTCTTTGTATCTCAGACAACGTTTCATTAATAACTCATAACTGCAATAGAGTTAAGATTAAGAGACAAATTTTCTGTATTTTTTTTTGTTTTTGTACCTGACGATATATATTAATTATTTTCTTAATATTATTGTACATATGTATGTGACTTATTGGTACAATAAACTGAATTTCTGACAATATTTATGAAACAAAAAAAAATTAAGATTAAATGCCAAAAAAAAAAAACAATTACTGTCATTATAGATTCATCAAAAGACGTTTTCATGATTACATATATTCTGTAAAATTTTAAAGTACATGCAAATGTGAACGGCAATAACGCCATTATTTATTTATAGCTCTCAATAAAAACACAGCCACAGCCTAGAAACCATATTTGATCAATAAACGACCGTGTGCCCGCTGGATACCAAAAGTTTTCAAATAAAAAAGTTGTAAGTTTATTTGTGTTTACTTTAGATGTACCGAATGCAAAATAAGAAGAGTATGCCCTTTGTATATTTATAACTGAAAAGTATAACATACAAAGCATATCCCAAAAATAAGCAAAAAACTGTTAATAGAATAAAAATAAAAATCTTTTGGTCTGCTTTGTTTGTCGAAGTAAATCGGATTTACAAACATATTTCCCTGTATATTTTGACGAAACACTACAGATTATCTTTGAACGTATGGCTCTAAGCATCTTACAAGTCATTCATAATACGATAGAATCTGTACCGTGTTTTAGAATAGAAAAAATATCACAAAGCAGCATAAAAATTTGATTTCATATCAAAAAAAACAAACCAAGCGAGGATTGACTTAGTTGAATCTAAAACAAGCTTATCCGCACGAAGAATCGCGCCGGTTAATTGCATCACACTAATATGAAATGGTTGTAAAATCAAGAAAATGTTGAAAACGCGATTTTTAGAAACGTACAGACCATGCGGTGAAGTTATTGAATTAGTCCCCGCTCGGCGCATTGCAGTCTTTTCGCATAGCAAGGCGAGAATTGAACAAATTCTATATTTGCTTTTCAAAGACAGTTTTTTTTTCATTTCAATCAGAATATGTATTTCATATTTCATAGAAAATGTTCATTTAGTGCGGACATTATATCAAATATAGATTTTAAAAAGATATCTTTTGCTTAAACTTTGAGGTAGACTTAGACGTCAATTTAAAAAATACATTAAGTTTGATTTTAAAACGCGATAAGGCCCGCCACAGTTGATAAACTCCGGTAACGACCGGTAATAACCAGCTATAACCGGCTATAACCGGCTCGGTGCTGTGATCACGCTGCGATTGGCAGTTCGATGGAAGGGTAATGAGCGATGACAAGTGACGAAAATATTACTGCGATTCCTAATAGACGCTCGAAGCAAGTTCATTTCTATCAAATCCGAGATATAAGATAAATGCAACAGTAGAAATTACTTTCTAGTTGTAGCCATTACTATATTTCTTCGGAGAAAATCTGTTGACAGCGTCAAAAGGAAAGTTTTCTTTGGAGATATATATATATATATATAATGGAACAATGAAAACTTTGAAGTTACATTGTTTAATTCATGTTTCATAAAACCTGTTGCGGTTTAACCTTTATTTTTATTTGAATGCAATATTTTTGTTCTTCCTAGCTATGTTTGGCTAACCAAACTAGAGATACTTATATCTCTGTTCCAAAAATATATAAGCATTGTTGCAAATAATTTCTCGATAACGGCTTCATTCATACTATTATAATCGTTATATGATTATATAATAGTATTATAAGATTCACAGTTCATCACGATATATTTGCATTCGGATTTGGATTCGGATTCAGCATTATTGAAATTCTTCTACTTTCATGTAGGTACGTATTCCAATACAAACATTAAGTAAGGCGAGATCTATAGCAAAATTTGAATTCATTTTAGCCGCTAATATAACGTGAAATGGATAAATATTTGAAATATTTACAAGCTATTTGATTCGTCCCACGAAGGGCATACTTTCTTAAATTCACCACGAACTTAAAAACTAGGGCTTGATCAGAAATAGAGAAGACTAATTCGATTTACGGATGCTTGTTTAAATAGTCCAAAAAGCGTACAATACAAAAACTTAAAATAAATATAATAATAGGCAATCAATATAAATAACAAATAAATACTTAGATTTGGTATAAAATATGTCACAATAAATACTTTCAACGTATATATTTAAACGATGCAGTAACGAGATAAAACAAAAACATTCAGATTTTTTAGATTATAGACGTCTGTGTTCAAAACGTTTCCTTTGTTGTAGAAATCTAAATCCGAGACTCCTTAAAATGTAAAATATATTCGACAAGCCCATCGAAACACTCGACCAAACAAAATGTACTTCAAATAAGTAAATGTTTATTATTTTGTATATATAAACTTAAATGTTATCCAATTTGAACTCAAACAGGCCTCTCAGGATACCCTTTTATATTAATTAAAATAATAATAAATAGTTAATTTAATCTTCAAGTGGCTTCTTTTAAATAAATTTTGTTTTGAAAGGTCATTATACGTTACAATTGCCTGACTTCACGCCTATTAAAGGCCATCCCAGCTGACCTTATGAAGGGGCTAATAACCCCATTTTTTTTGGACCGCAAATGCGACAGATGTGAGAATTAAGAACACTGGCCCCTTTATATTTATTTACATCACGACATTTGCCTATTAATATTGAACTACAGGGCATTTAATCCGTTGAAAGTTCATATTTAAGAATACACAGTTGTAAGCGAAAGAGGTCCTTTTTTGAGAGACACAAGAAGTATAATATGTCACATAAGATTAAATTGAAAAAAGATATATGTTTTAAAGTCGGTATATCAAAGCATTTAAGTTCGCATTTACTACATCCTTTCACACACCAACAACATCAGCATTATAAACAATACTAAGTTAAAATTTAACTTCCATTATCTGTATTTAATATCATCCGCTTTATAAATAACAAAAACAGTACAGAAAGTATGGAATAATTTAATTCAAAGATCCTAAAAAGATGAAAAGTGAAAATTCTATCTCCGCGAAATATGGGCTTAGCGCCAGAAATAAAAAACAATTTCCAGCTGGCCCATAACTCTAATAGGTTGGCCTACATTCCGTAAATGGAAAAGCTTAGTGAAAAAATTGGCAGCCATCCACATTCATAACTAACAAATGAATATGGTATTCGACAGACGTTTTAAAATATTTATGAATGTTTTTTATTATTTAATTCATATGTCATAATTCATAGAAGTGTATTGTCTATTCTATTTTGTAGGACCAGTATATAACACAACAATTTATATAAGCAAACATTCCAAAAAATTTAAAAAAGCTATTTTATTTTCATTTTAATAAAATGTCAAAACGAAAATGCTTTATTTAAAAATACATTACTGATTCGGATTTTACACCCAAATAAAGCCTACAAGTTTAATTTATAAGTCATTCTATTAATCGATCTTTGTTCCGTTAAGATAAAACTAACGATATTCTTCCACAATACTTTAACTCCCATTTACATATGTATCTGTTATCCCATTGTAATATTTTTAATCCAACGATAACTTTCTTATAATTGTAATAATTAATTTCAACGCTAATACTATAACGACACGAAAATTATTTTGATTTTAAGAATTTCCATTTAATGATAAAATTTTTGTTTTTCATAATTAAACTACTATGTGAATTAATAATAAAGTAATCGTTGCTATTGGGATAAGATAATACACGAATATGGACTATATTACAACATATTTAAGTTCTGTTTTTACGAAACAACAAGTTGCTTTCCTCAGAGGGCATCTTCAATGTCACAATACATAACGTATTTCCTTTGCTTGTTTCAGGTATGTACGTCTGCTGCCATTGTTTGCAAAGGATTGGAATAGAGTTAAAAGTTTAAAATTATTCACAAAATCCTTAGGAAAGAATAAAACAACAGTGAAGTTTTTGCAAAAATCTGAAGAACTTCGAGCAAAGAATAAACGTAATTAGGAGATGCGTTTAAAAATTTACCGGACGGCACCATCTTTGGAGTCACACTGAGATTTTTTTTTTAATTATTATTTTTTAAACAGCGACGTTCAAGGCTATCTGAGTTGCCAGTTCGTTTATGTTTACTCTTCTTAATTTTTTGTCTGGTATTTTTTTGTCGCTAACGATGGAAAATTCAGAATTGCAAATGGCCTTAATTGTCCGATGGAAGTTAGCTTTCACACTTTAAGCGCGACTGATTGTTGAAATATTTAACGTTCTAAGCGGCGAATATTTTAACATAATGGCTTTTGAGTTTAGATAATCAAGCTCTCAAAACGTACTTTATTATTTACAAAATTTTATGAACCCCATCTCCTATTAATCAAATTTAAATTAATTTTAATAGTAAATTATTTGTATTTATTATCATCTCTATTACAAACAATTTAACAGTAACAAATCAGTTCACAAAGTAATTTACACTAATAACTCGTTATGGATTCACTTTAGATGAAGACTCAGTCATTATATACGCAACGATTGTTTTGGAGCATTTGTAAATTGCTGCCCACTTGTATTGAGAGGATTACTTCCAAATATCAAGATTGCTTTCCTTAAGCATCACTGAGTTCCATCAGTGAATCGCATAATTAATTTTTTGCTTTTATTTCATCATCAAGACCGTGAATTCTGAGACGTGTACCAAATAACGAATGTACTCGTATATATAAATGTAAACATGCATTCTTAGTAGTTAAATCAATTGGTCAAATTACTTAGCTAACGTATTCTTACAATCATTACCCTAATCCGATTTAATCCGATCCGATTTATCCGGACGCCATGACAGATGAACATTTCCTCTGCATTAGCCCTTGTGAATGTATTTGCATTTAATATCCAAGGATTAGATGTTGATAAATAGTAATGCGGGACATTTTGATAATAAAAGTACGTTTGTTATATCGATTCCGATCATTAACTTCTAAGTAATATTACTTATGTGTTACATAGTTTCATATACTAAATATCATGATTGTTTTAATTTTTCCGTGCAATGTAAAGCACACAATCATCCAACAACATCACAAACACTAACAGATGGTATGACAGTGTTGCCAACTTAATCAATTTGTGTTGGTTCTAAGCACAACCCATTGACTGGAATGATTTTCAATGGATTTTTTTTTTTGTTATTTGTCCTCTTTTTTATAGTGATTCGTAATTTAATTTTTTTAATTAATTTATATTTTAGCAACGTTTTATTTCAAAATTTAGTTAACATCTTAGGCTTTTTAAAGCACAGACATTCACACTAATGCCTGCTGCCCTGCCAGCGAGTTGTGCTTATAAAATATGTAATGTTTCATCTTGCTGTTGACATGGCCAATCAATTGTTCAGAAATGGCAGAACAATTTATCAATTTCATTCTTAATCAAATAACATTACAGTTATTTCATTTAATTGAGTTCCTTGACTATTTTCTGAAATATTTTCGTCGCATACGATAGCTGTTAATATAAAATTAGTTTATATATATTTTAATTTTCTTTTATATAAAATCTGTTAGTAAAATTCAGCGGAGTCAGGAGTGAAATAAATTGCTTGCGAAAACGTGTATAAAAAGAATAACGTGGAAGCAAGAGTCGTAATTAATGGACAAGACAAGCGGGACACACTGGAGCGACGCTATCTTTTTTCATCCTCAAATAAAGGGTGTTAAAGGTTTAACGGGGTTTTGTTTGTAACGTTTTTCATTTTTATTTATACACCCTGTATATAAATGCAATTCCAGAAATAACTATTAGATTGTAACAACACCCCGGCATGCAATTTCACTTAACAGTTATAGAATGATATAGAACAGTGTTCAAACTACTAAAGTTTTGAAGATACTTATAGCTGTTATATAATATTCAGTTTTACACTCTCTTTGTTCGTTTTTTCTTTGACATTAAATTTTCTTTAATAAAACTTTATTAATGAACATTAAAACGATATCATTATATAAAAACAATATAATAATGTTGATTTTTCATTAAAGTGAATAACATTTAAATGAATAGGTACGTGTAGCAGGTATTTTGTTATCAAAGATGTAAAATATGAATTATATATTTAAATATTGTATACAATAACTGTATAACAGTAACAACAGAACCAAAAGCACATGAAATGTTTTCTGATATTAATTAAATGCAAAAGAAACCATTTGTCCCACTAATTAGAACTGTGACCGCAGATTGACTCACAGCACAATTCTCCCTACAATTTGCCACAAGCAGTAATTAAGCATTAATTCAATTGAATTACATCAAATATTAGTTAAAGCTATGTATTGTATAATAATAAGTCAGCGTAAATAAGGAAAATGAATGTTTAGTCGTACAAAGAAAAAACTCTGCTCAAGAAGACATCTAATTTTACAAGCTTTTGTTTAACTTGCAATATGTGTGATTTGTTCAGGTTGAACCTTGCGATCTTATTTTTAGGATTTTCATATGTTTAATTAATTGACCGAAAGTTTTGTATATGAATTTATTTCTGATAATATTGCGTTGTTAAAATGACGTCACCCTTTATTTGACATAGCGACAATGAAGTTTAAGTTAATTTGTGCAAATTTTTGTACATCTACGTTCCGGATATCAAATGAATGGTTTTGTTAATAATAACATAAAAATAAATAACATCAATCTAACAATATCACATATACTGTTCTGATGCTATAAGAAGGTAGTAAATGTTTGGAAGACAAGTTTTAACTATTTAAAGCCTACAATTTTTATTTATTTTAATTAAAATAAAATCTTTGGTAGGATCCACATTCAGAAACCTAAGCAATATTCTGAAAAAAAAAC